>JAJOOE010000285.1:0-77152 GCA_036250405.1 Solanum raphanifolium
ACCCAGATTATGAAGGTATTCCAAGAAGTACAATTAAAAGTGATCTTTTTAAATATCAAAAAGAATATTGTCATTTTCTTCGTTGTTTATTTGTTTATCATGATGGTAGATTATCTATTACTTCTGATATGGGACGTAGTCCTAATGGTAATGATTATTTTACAATTACTGTCCATTGGATTGACCATGAATGGAACATGCAAAAACGAATATTAGGATATAAATATGTTGAAAAAACTAAAACCGGTTCTTATATAGAAACAAAAATAAGCTCTATTTTACAATTTTATGGAATATGTGATAAAATAAGGAGTGTCACTTTAGATAATGCTTCTAATAATTTAAACGCAATTGATTATTTAAAATGTAGACTTTGTCCAATTGATAATGATTCTTTTCATATTAAGTGTGCCGCACATGTGTATAATTTGATAGTAAAAGATGGTATTTCTCAATTTGGAATTTCTTGTGAAAAAATTCGACTTGCTTGTAATTAGATTTTTAAAGCTAGAATTACAGAATTTAAAAATCGTTGTAAAGAATGTGGACTTGAATATAGAAAAGTTCCAAAAGAAGTATGCACTAGATGGAATTCTTTATTTGAAATGCTTCAAGTTGCTTATATTTATCAAGAGCCGGTACAATTAGTTTTCCGAATTTGAGAAATGGCTATGAAGATTGGGAAAATACAAAAGAACTTATTGACTATTTAAGTGTTTTTTATAAAGCAACAAATGTTGCTTCTGGTCAATATTATCCAATTATTTCTTCTGTTTTAGTAAATATTTGTATTATTTCATCTGAATTTGCAAAATATAAAGGAAAAGATCGATTTGAAGATTCCCTTGCTTTTATGATTGAAAAATTAAAAAAATGTTTTTTCCCTATTCCTCAAATCTATTTGACTGCTACTACTTTCAACCCAAATTACAAATTAAAAGGTGTTGAAAGAATGGTTGAAAAGATTTATGCAAATTTAGAAATTAAAGATGATGAAACTCCTAGTGTTGAAGATTGTAAAAGTAGCATATATATATAAAAGCTAGAGAGTTATATAATACATATAAATCTATGGAAAAAAATATTCCAATAGTTGAACTTCCATCTTGTAGGCCTGGAAGTGATGATACAGATGATTGGATGGATGATTATCTTGAGCTTGAATCATCTACTAATAATGATTTTGATTTATATTTCAATCAGGCACGGGAAAAGATTAGGCATGAAGAAGGACAACTTCAAGCTCCAATATTAGTATGGTGGAAGAATCGTGAAAATCAATTTCCGACCCTTGCTAGGATTGTTCGAGATGTGCTAGCGATTCAAGCATCATTGGTTGCTTTGGAGCAAGCCTTTAGTGCGGCGAGATTTATGATTGGAGATCATCGATATTCATTAGCAAAAGATAGTTTGGAAATATCAGTGTTGTTTCGAGATTGGGTCAATGCCGAAAGAAGAAATACCAGACTTCCACAATTAAATAGCCAAATAGAAGACGAAATAGATGAAATATTTGGTGATAGTAGTGATGATGGCATGGAAGCAATGGAAGAAGAACGACAAATACAAGTTCCAAAAGATGTTTCTTTTGAAATGATACAAAAGTTACGAAAAGATTTTAAAAAAAGTTTCAATTGTTAGTAGTTAGTACTTAGTACAATAATTAATATTCAATACCTAGATTATGTACTCTTTGTCTCTTTCTAATATTTTTATTGTACAATTTATTTATTTGAATAAATATACGGCTATTCGCCTTGATTTTCTTTTAAAATAGTCTTTTATATTTAATCCAACTATCCAAGGCATTTTACAAATTTAATTTTCAATTACTTTAATATTAGTTTAAACTTTAAACTTTAATATAAAATTGAATTTTAAGGTTTAAACTTTAAAGTCAATTTTAAACTTTAAATTCAAATTTTCAATATAAACTTTAAACTTTAAAGTTTAAAGTCAATTTTAAACTTTAAAGTTTAAACTTAAATTCAATTGAAACTTTAAAGTTTCAAGTTTTAGATTGAAGTTTTTAAATAATATAATATTATTAATTACTAATATTATATTATATAATAATTAAAGTTTAAAAAAAAACACCGGTACACAATGATCCGGTAAGAACCGGTTCCGATCCGGTCCAAACCGGTTCCTATCCTGTAACTAAGGGACTGGGTGGAACGTTTGGGAATTTCCAGTAAATAAATCCGATAACGTGTCCCGGTTTCTGTACCAATTACGGTAAAACCGGTCCTGTTGATCCGGTCCTGTCCAATTGCCAGCCTTAGTCCAACTATAGCGAGGCTCAGAACGCTATAGCGGGGTTAATTTCCGCTATAGTAGGGTGAAAGGGATTTTATCACAGAAATAACCCCAAAACCCCCATTTTGTGCACTTTGTGTTCTTAGATTCGGGAGGGGCGATTTTGGATATTTTGCACTTGTTTTTCCACGAAATTCATTGATAAAGGTAAGAATTTTACTCCCCAACCTTATGCGTTAATTGTTAAGCCTTAGAATCTAGGTTATTGCCCTTGGGGGAGGTTTTGACATGATCTAATGATGGAAAAATCCCTAATTTGGGAAAGATGATCATATTTTGGTCAGTGTTAGGATTTGTTGATAATCCGAGTTAGTTAATAGACCATTAGTGATTGATTATTGTTTATGTTGTTTGTTTTAGACCAAGAACAAGCCAAGGCACGTCGCAAGGGGAAAGCTCGGGTTATTTAGAGTTTCCAAGATGCTTGATTCGAGGTAGGTGATTATTGTATATTTTTTATTTATGTATGTATGCATGTGTACTACTTTGTAATATCATTTGTGCAATGCATGGTAGGGAGACATACAAAATTACATCATGTAGGTAATATCATGCAATGAACTTGTTATTGTGACTTGTGGTTGTCAAATGATATTGTTCATTGTGTTATGTGATTGTGCATGATTGTTTAAGATTATTGGTTGGCTCGGGTACCATGCCAGTACACTAACTATGGATGGCTCGAGTACTACGCTGGTACACTAACAGTTTGGATTTGGATTCCATGAATGATTATGGTTTCATTAGAGGATCGTACATTGACATTTGTGATCATGTGGGACATGCATTCAGGTCTTGTTATTATTGTTGTTTCCTGGCATGTGATAGAGAGCCTATATGGTTTGATACTTGTTGTTATATGCATTGTTCTATGTTACTGCATTTTAGTAATCTATTTACATTCATATCTTGGATTGACTATGTGATCCTAACAGTACATTGTGGTTTGTGTACTGATATTACACATATTATTTTCTTGTTAAGTACATGACATCTTCCACCGACTTATCTGAGACCTCAATTGAGAGATACATGATTTTGTATCCAAAGGTGAACTACATCTTTCAGGCTACAATAGATTCCTCTACTTTTCTTGCCATCTTTTAGGACACATACATTAGACTTTAGTTTCATGTTTAGTTTTCGGGGTTGCATCCTCAATCTTGATTATTAGAGTTTTGGTATAGTAACTTTCAGCTCTTAGGATTTATTTTCCGCTTTAAATGTTTTGGCTATTGAGTTGAGTTTGTGGGGACTCAATTCTCTAGTTGTCTAAATTACTTTCTTTATTTTGTATGATAAACTTGGTTTTTATGAATGATGTTGAGTTGGTTTCGAGTTAGTTTTTTGTTCTCCCACCGGGTGACTTAATATGGGTGCAACTCACGATGATCAGGGTCATGACAATACCCAGGCCAACCATATAGATATCATGTACCACATGTGGTCTCCGAGCCAACAAAATATGTATCAAACATGGTACCTAGCCAACCAAGAGATATACCAGGCTTGGTACCTGAAAACCATTAGTATGTACCAAGCGTGGTACCTGAGCCATCCGACAATCACACATGACAATCACAATCACAACGCATAAAATCACACTAGTATGTCCAAGTAAGCACATTCATCGTATGAGATTTACACAAACTAACATTTCAGTTTATACTCCTTTTATTTCCTAAATCATACATTATTACCTACCTCTAATCAAGCCCAAAATGCTCTATTGAATCTAAGTTTTCCCCTTGTTATGACACCTAGCTTATTCTTGGTCTACCAACAATCAATATAACACGTAAACATATCTAAAAGGCCTAAATACACCCTGGATTATATCTTAATCCCAAACCCAGACCAATTTCATGATATTCCCACCCAAATAAGGGTTTTCCCACCATTAAGTTAAACCAAACTTTCCCCATAATGTCATTACAATGAATTCTAAGTCCTAGTAACCGAATTTCCATGCTATGAGAGTAATTTACTTACCTTTATCGATGGTCACATGAAAAATAGGTGAAAATGGCCCTAGTCGCCTTTGCATTTACCCAAAATGTTCTTGGATGATAATGGACAATTTTGGGGAATTTCCTGCGTTTGCAACGACTAAGTCCACTATAGCGGCTCAATCCCGCTATAGCAGCGACACTGTAGCGGGACCTTCCACTATAGTAGGAAATAATTCGACCGCGACAGCGGTGTGTCACCTGTTATAGTAGCTTGCAAAAAACAAAACCTCAAAAATCTTTCCAAAATAGCCTATTTCGCAACACAACTTCAAACATCAACGTTCCAAACCAACCCTTCACCCAAGTTCATTATCGGGAATTCTATTCACCTGAATTCACTTTTGGAAAGTCCTACGGACTCCTTATCGTCTTAGCAACAGGAAAACAAATTCTACTTAGACATTTCTCCCAATCTTTTTTCCAAATTTCTCTGGATCTCATCTCACTGAGATTTCATCCATGCCTAACCTAGCCTGAACTTTCCAACTTACTATTTCGAGAGTTTTCTCACCTATTCTCTTTCACTAATAGTTCACCGATAACGACGGAAAAGATGGTTACATTTATTTTCATATGGTTATTTAAATGTTGAACTAAACTAAGAAAAAAATAGAACTGAGACAAAGGGCATCTCCAACCGTAAACTCTATTTTACTCTCCAAATATAGAGTTTTCTATTTTTCAGACAACCAACTCCAACCCAATTCTCTATTTTAGTCTCTAAAAAAGAATCTTTTTCTCTCTCCTCAATATTATATTATTATTTCTATTTCATTCTTATTTACTTATTCATAATATAAATCCTTTATTTCTTTTTCCCAAATAATTACAATGTTCATGTGATATAAAATTTTATTTTTTCAAATTTTTTATTTAATATAAAATTATATTTTATTCTAAATTTCTAAATAACATAAATTGCAGGAAAATATTATATAATATACAAAATAATAGGCAAATTCAAATAAAAGTAAAATACAATTACATAAACATTACATAAACACTCAACTTTCAAAATTATTATGTTGCTCCCATAAATGTTCTATTAATGCATTAGGGAGCTCAAAATGAGTATTTTTGTCCTTAATTTTTTTTATGTCTAGCTAAAAACTGTTCAAATGGAGATTTTCATTTATCATCATACCCTAAATTTTTTTTTGAATAGTGCTAAATTTAGAAACGACCTACCGGATTACTAAATTATTTTTGTGATAAATTAATTATTATGTTATGTATTGTATTGTATTTTATCTTGTATTTAAATTATTATGTTATGTATTGTATTTTTAAATTAAATTTTTCATCTTATCATTTTAATTTTGTGCATTCTTTATAGTGAAAATTAATAATAAAATAAAATTATATTATTTTCGAAAATTAGAAAAAAAAATTAAAATACTTTAATTCGACATGAAAGTAGTATATATTAAATAATATATTTTAAAATATTACATTACATTTAAACAAAATTATGAATATTAGATATTTAATTAATGACATTATATGTAAAATAATATGTTAATTAGATAATAATAATAATAATAATAATAATAATAACAATAAAATATTGAAAAAGTGAAATAGAGAGTGTGAATAGTAATTTTCCAGATTTGGAGATCTACTATTCAACTCTCTGAATATGAAGAACAGAGAATAATATGGAAAGAGGTTGGAGTATTCATTCTCTATTTTACTCTTCAAATATAAAAAATAAAAAATAAAATAAAGGTGGATCGGAGATGGTCCAGATTAGGAAGGGTCGATCCTATTACATGTAGTATGGCTAGTAAAAGTTTTCCAAACGACCCCTAAGTGGCAGGAACAAGAAGATAAACGTGTCAAACTATCATTGGTATAGTTTCGTGTCAATCCCACTATGAATGTAAACCATCGTTCAGTGCCCACTGATATACTCTTAGCAGTATAATAAATAACTCCATTAATTGTTTCTGTATAACTAGAAGTTTATAGTGCATAAAAGCAATAATCAAAAGGAAGAAGAAATTAAGGGGAAATGGGTGAAAAGGGTTTACAAACGCCGGTGAGAAAAGTGTTTTTGTGGGTTCGAAAGCAATCGAAGAAGGTGAAGACTGTTTTAGGTGTTGTTACATGCCTCACCCTACTGATTACTCTCAGATTACTCATCCATGATCACAATCACTTCTTTGTTTTGGCTGAGCTTGTTCATTTCATCGGTATCTTATGTTTGATTTACAAGTTGTCTACTCTCAAAACTTGCTCAGGTAATCTCCTCTTTCACTAAATTTCTCCGTTGACCAAAGAAAAATTTGGACTTTAATTTTTTTTATTTTCAATTACTTTGCTTCGCAGTTTATATAATTTGTGTAAACATATACGTCAATTTATTTGCTGTGCGATGATTGAAAATTTAGGAGTTTGCTTGAGTTCTGTAGTACTGGTTTCAAGCCTGTGGTAACTGAATATGCAGTTGGTTGTACAGATACAAGTCTGCGTTGAGTGATATATATTGTTGCTAATAATGGTTTAAAGTGTATCAAATATTGTTGGATATCTATACTGTACATAATAATCTGAACATTAGTCCAGACATCCTTAAATTGTACAAGTACCAAATAATATGAGCATTAAGTTATTCTGAGTTTTTGCTTTGCTGATGGTATAGCGATCTGCGTTATGTTTTACAAAGAAAAGAGCCACGTCAGTGAAACTAGAACTTAGTTTCTGAAGTGCAAACGTTGGCTATAGTGGGTATGAGGAGAGGTAGAGATAGGTCGAAGAAGTAGAGGGGAGAGGTAATAAGATAGGACATGGCACATATGTAGCTTATTGAGGATATGACCCGAGATAGGAAGATTTGGAGGTGGAAGATTAGAATAGAAGGTTAGTAGGTAGTCGAGTGTGGTCTAGTTTCCTCATCAGTATTGTTTTTATTACTCTCCTACTATCTTAGTCTTCGATTTTATTGTCTCCTTGACTTTGGTTATCATATTATTTGTTGTTGGTACTGTTATCTTCTCTGTTTGTTTCAGTATGGATTCTTCACTACATAATTTGTTTTACATACTTGATTTTTTATATGCTTCACTTGAGTCGAGGGTCTATTGCAAACAACTGCTCTACCTTCTCAAGGTAGAGGTAAGGCTGCATACGCACCACCTCCCTAAGACTCCACTTGTGGGATTACACTAGGTATGTTGTTGTAATTTGTTTTGTTCTTGGCCGTTAACATATTTGATTAGTGACATTATCTTATTAATGATTCATCATTGGCCAAAGCAGTAAAAGGCACTTACGCAATGTATTTTAACTTTTTCAAATAAGTTGCGAAATTCTGTATGGCCCAACACCTTTAGGCAAGGTAATTGTTCAGTACTTGGTATGCTTCAGTTTTCCTACAAATAGATAGGTTAAAACAGTATGCTCATCTATATAATCTCTGTCGTGTGTAATGTGTATATAATCCTGTCATGTGAAATGTGCAACTCCCAAGTCCATGTTATTACAGTCAGGACTGCAGTAATTCAAAAGTTATATCGTCCATTGTAATTCGTAATTATGTTTCAAATATCGTCTGCTTTTTCTTGTCACTTTTCATCTGATGATCTGTCTTCACCTGCTATGTCAAGGCTTGTCACTGAAGAGTCAAGTGCTTACGGCAATCTTTCTGGCTGTAAGAGTATTTTGTAGTTTCATCATGGAAGGAGATATACACACCATTTTAGATTTTGTTACACTTGCGGCAACATTGTGGGTAATATATATGATGAAGTTCAAGTTGAAGTCGTCCTTCATGGCAGATCTGGATAGTATGCACTATTGGTATTTGGTAAATACAATTTTCCCCGCTGCTTTCTGTTGTCCTGATTGTTACTGCAATCGAACTCTAGTTTTATACTGATTCCTTTTTGTGATTTGTATAGCACGTATGTTTCTTGCAGAGTTGGTGTCAGGGGTCATGTCCGACACTTCACACATCAAACATAATAGGAGAACATGTTCTTTTTTACCTTGTTTACAATCCTTGATGTTGTTTTCTTTCAAACATGACATTGTCTTTCATTCTTTTCCAGCAAATCACTCCAGAATTTTGAGATATTTTAGATGAACATAGATTGTTTACCACGAGAGCAAGAAAAATATGAGAAAGAAGATCAAAGATTTTTCTATTAAAGTACTGAAGGATGTTTCTGGTACATCTATCATCGACAACAATAAATGACTTTATTATGCCAACGTATATGTGTGCTTATGGTTTTGTCTGCCAAATGATTGTAAACTAGTAATAGAGATAATATGCAATGTATATTGTTGTGTCATGCATTTCTTTTGGGTAAATCTGAGCCGTTTAATGTGACAAACCCCTTCAATTCTGTTAAAAAAAAATTATTCATTGCATAACTGCCATTTGTTGCTTTGTGGCAACATCTGTAGCTGTTGAACGTTGAAAATGTAGAACTCTTAGATATTGTTTAGTTTTGTATTTAGGTTTTGGTAGTTGAAAAACAGATAATGGAAATTACTAGCTGGAAGTAGCTTTATAGGTTTTCAGTCTATATGCAGTCAACTTGATTTATTATAGCAGACTAGTACACATTTTGAAAATAACTCCATCTCCTGCTCAGCTCCAGCTGGTTAAGGTTGCATGAACTTAGCACAGTGCACAATTGAGATTCTCAATATTCTATTTTTGCAAAATATATCTTCTTGTCATTGTTGGTTATACTTTATATGATGTACCTCTCCTATAGCTGCTTTTGTGCATGATAGTGGTAAAACTGTAGGAAGTCCTTTATGTTTCCCAGTAAATAGATTCGATGACATTCTTTACCCATTGCACCCTTTGCACAGATTGTGCCTTGTGCGGTTGCTGCCTTTTTAATCCATCCTTCTACGGCTCATAATTTCTTCTTCCGGGTTCTTTGGGCTTTTTGTGTATATATGGAGTCTATCTCAGTGCTGCCTCAGCTTCGCTTGATGCAGAATGTCCAGGTTTGTATCGGCTCTTTCCTCATAGGAAAATCATATGTTTGTTTGCAGACCTTACTTTCTAGTGTGAATAGCTTATATATAGAGTTTATATTCTTGTATTACAGATAATTGAGCCATTTACAGCACATTATGTGTTTGCATTGGGTGTTGCAAGATTCTTGGGCTGTGCTCATTGGATTAATCAGGTTTGTTTTGAAGTGTTATTTTTATGGCTTATAACTTTAGAATCAAGTAGAGCAATTGTATAAACCGCCACCCTCTTTTCTTTTCTTCCTTATAATTCCTGACTTGTTCATATACAGGTCTATGACACTAGCGGAGCATATCTATATTTGGCTGGACGGGGTTACTTTTGGATACCAATGGTATTTTTGGCAGAAATTGTTCAAACGTTTATTTTGGCCGATTTCTGCTACTATTACATAAAGAGGTGAGAACCATGGTAGCTCACTAATTCAATTGCTTTCTTGATGATATCTTTGTTTGAGTGACGAATCCTCTAATTTTTTGCAGTGTCGTGAGTGGTCAACTTTTGGTACGCCTGCCACAGCCGGTATAGAAGTTCAAATTACTATATCCTACAAAGTGTAACATATGTTGTATTTCTTGTGTTATGGTGTGGATATGGAGCTTCTTCTACCTCTTTATTTTCTGTTTTTCATCTTCTTCTCTTTTCTCTAGTTCCTCTCTTGCCAATGCAACTGAGCATGTAAATAAATAAATAGATTTGCTAGATGCATTGCCTTGACTGATCTTGCTTTTTAAAGTCTCGAGCACCTAATCTTTTGGAGATTGTTTGTGTGCTATGCTGAACCAAGTTGATAAAGCGCTACTTCTACACGAATCATTGAGGCGATACATTCTATTCAAGATGCGTCTCGGTGTTTCAAAAATATAACATACGTATATTGGGAAAGAAATGCATACAAGCCTCGGGCGTGGTTTAAATTGAAGGAGAATCACTCGTAGAACTCAAGAAATTCTCAGGCAGATTTTACAAAATAGTGCTATGTCCGGTAAATATGCGTCTTATTTACCCAAAAAAAAACTCAAAATGAGGAATCCTTTTGAACAGAAAAGAGTTTAGTCAATATACACCCACTAGAATCAATCCTTGAGCTTCTGCAAGTAACAACTTAATACTTACGGTTGATGATTTTGCTTTTACCAGATGGTCAATTAGTGCACAATCTTCAGATAATTGAGCCCTTTACTGCCCATTATGTGTTTGCATTGGGTATTCAAAGATTCTTGAATTGTGCTTATTGGATCGTTCAGCTACTCTTATTTTCTGTCTTATAACTACTCTATTCTGTTGTAGATAGAAAATATATTCAACAATTTAAGCGTGTTTACTGAACAAGAAAAATATCTGATTGGTACACATAATTGTTGAGCAGCTGGTTAAGTGTACAGCTGTTGATTAGTGTTAGTTAGCTGACAATTAGTTATAATTAACAGTGAAAAGTTAATTAGAGTTAGTTATTCAGTTAGAAGTTAGATAGCTAGCTACTTCTATATAAAGCAATGGTAAAGCATCTTTTTAGTTAGGCTTGTAAGTTCACATTTTGATCAATGCAGAATCTCTTTCTTCTCTGTTAATCAGAATTGTTCAATTCTTCAGTTTAGCTTGTTGAGAGTTACTGAAATTAACATGGTATCAGAGCAATTGGGAACGATTTTGAGGGCTTAATTCTAAGGATTTTACAACTTTGTTGTATCAAAGTTTGCAGGAATTAATTCATGGCGATTGAGGATACATCTGTAGGAGGATCGAGCGGCAGAGCAACAGGAAACGCCATTAATGGAAGCTTAGTTACTTTTGATCATAATCACCCGTTGTACTTGAGTTCTTCTGATGTGCCAGGAGCTTTATCGATTGGGATTCAATTGACCGGAATGGAGAATTACACAATTTGGAGTCGAGCAATGGAGATCACACTACTTGGAAGGAACAAATTGGGATTTATCGATGGATCTGTACTGCGCACTGATTTCGAAGGAGAATTGAAGAAGATTTGGGATCGCTGTAATGCTATCGTTATCTCTTGGCTTACATATAACGTGAGTAAGGAACTGCTTAGTGGAATCCTTTATTCCTCCAGTGCACATCAGGTATGGATTGATCTCAAAGAGAGATTTGATAAGGTCAATGGATCGAGATTGTATCAGTTGCATAGAAGTATATTTACACTTACACAAGGAGTTTTATCTGTCTCTGCTTATTACACAAAATTGAAAAACTTGTGGGATGAGTATGATTCTATTCTGCCTCCACCTAGCTGTGATTGTTCTAAGTCTAAGGAGTATGTGGAACAAATGCAATATCAGCGTTTACTTCAATTCATGATGGGCTTGAATGATAGCTATTCGCAAGCAAGAGGTCAAATCCTCATGATGCACACTTTGCCTAATGTGAACCAAGCCTATGCTTTAGTTATACAGGATGAATGTCAGAAGGGGATTGCTGGCAATATTAATGAAGGAATGGAGTCTTTAGCAATGTATACAAACAGGACAAGTAGACCACAACAATTCAACAATAGGCAGAATCCAAGGAAGAATTATCAGTCTCTTTATTGTGACTTCTGTAATATGAGAGGACATGTTAGGGAAGATTGCAACAAGCTTAAAAAATGTGATCATTGCCATACAACTGGACATGTGAAGAAGAATTGTTACTTGCTAATTGGATATCCTGTAACTTTCAAAGGAAGGAAGAAGGTTAATGCAGTTATTGGAGGAGGATCAGTGCATTCACAACAGCAGGACACTCATATGCAGGTCCCTATGGACAAGATAGCACATACAACTACAATAGGACAAGTACTTGGTGCTCAGGATACACATGATCAGTGGCTAGAAATACTACACAAGTCATCACCACAGCAGCTTTAACAGATGCTTGAGACATTACAGGGATGCAACCCTCAAAGCAGTGTCAACATGGCAGGTAATTCCAGCTCTCATTTGAAGTGGATTATAGATACAGGGGCCTCAGATCACATGATAAACAATCATCATTATTTGATTAATGAGAACATAGTAAATAGTAGAGGGAAGGCGCAGCTACCTACAGGAGAATCTGCCATAGTTTCACATATTGGAAGTGTACAACTAAATGAATGTGACATGATTGGTGAAGTCCTGTCCATACCAACATTCAAGTTTAACCTGTTGTCTGTACACAAACTGACAAAAGAGTTAAACTGTTATGTTTCTTTTTTCCCTACTCACTGTGTTTTTCAGGATCTCTTGTCTGGGAAGGTCAGGAGAATTGGTAGAGTAGAGGATGGATTGTATGTGATGCACTGGCTAGTCAAACAATCAAATGTGAAGAGTCACACAATGTTAGCAGTTAAGGAGGGAACTACAGATCCAGGACTTTGGCACAAGAGACTAGGACATGTTCCTATGGGAGTACTTAGAAGAATAAATGAGTTTAAAACTAGTAGTAGTTTTACTATTGATCATTGTAGTGTTTGTCCACAAGCTAGACAGACTAGGATTCCATTTTCTTAGAGTAGTACCACAGTAGATAATATCTTTGATTTGGTGCATATGGATGTCTGGGGTCCATACAAAGTAACTACTCACAATGGTATGAGATACTTTCTCACCCTAGTTGATGATAAGTCTAGATGGACATGGACTTTCTTGCTTAGGTTGAAGTCTGATGTAATTGTTGTATTGAAACAATTTTTGACAATGATAAAGAATCAGTTTGGAATGTGTGTTAAGGTGTTCAGGTCAGCTAATGGAGGTGAATTTTTGAATTCTAGCTGTTGTGAATTATTTGTATCTCTTGGGATCATTCATCAGAGATCATGTCCACACACTCCACAACAAAATGGAGTTGCTGAAAGGAAGCATAGACATTTATTAGAGACTACCAGGGCAATCAAATTCCAAAGTTATTTGCCAAATAGGTTCTGGGGAGAGTATATAGAAGTTGCAACCTACATTATCAATAGGATTCCTCTATCTGTACTGAAACACAAGTCACCATATGAAATATTTTATGGTAAACAACCTTCCTTGTCACACCTCAAGGTGATAGGTTGTCTTGTTTTTGCTACAAACTTGAACCTGAATGATAAATTTGCACCAAAGGCAAGGAAAGATGTCTTGCTTGGTTATGCTACTAGCCAAAAGGGATATAAGCTACTGGATATTGACTCCAAAATACATTTTATCAGCAGAGATGTCATATTTCATGAGGATGTGTTCCCCTTTCAAACTTCAGGTCTTGGACAAGAAAAGGATCAAATTGTTTCATTGTCTTATTCACATGTGGAAGATTGTGACCTTACACTTTGTGTTGTATTCAAAAATACTGTAGATGCCCTTGAAATTGTAACTCAACAAGCTGCTGTAACTGACTCTTTTTGTCATGGTTCAACCATTGAATCTGAAGATCAAGTACACGCGGTTTCTTCTCCTGAACCAAGCATATTACCAACTCAGTTACCTATTGCTGCCAGAAGATCCAATAGGCCTGCAAAGCCTCCACTCTGGCTTATAGATTACATTTTGTCAAAGAACAAAGCTGCAGGTTATTGCTCTTATCCTATTACAGATGTGCTGGACTACCAAAGCATCACACCTGCCTACAAAAGCTTTGTCACTAAGTTTACACAAGAGAAGGAACTTGCTTCTTATCAGGAGGCTATACAAGATCCTAGATGGATTACAGCTATGCAAAGTGAAATACAAGCATTAGAAGACAATCATACATGGGAGATTACTACATTGCCTAAGGATAAGAGGGCCATAGGCTGTAAATAGGTGTACAAGATCAAATACAGGGCTGATGGGGAAATCGATAGGTTCAAAGCAAGGTTGGTAGCCAAGGGTTACAATCAAAAGGAAGGTTTGGACTATCAGGAAACCTTTTCTCCTATTGTAAAGATGGTGACTGTTAGATCAGTCATAGCCTTAGTAGCTGCACAACATTGGCAAGTACACCAAATGGATGTATTCAATGCTTTTCTTCAAGGAGATATGACTGAAGAAATTTACATGGTTTTGCCCTTGGGGTTTGTCCATCCAAGTGAGAAGGGGACAGGGACAGTATGCAAGCTTACAAAGTCACTTTATGGACTTAAACAGGCCAGCAGACAGTGGAATATCAAGTTGACCACAGCCTTAGCTAACTCAGGCTTCCAGCAGAGTCATTATGATTATTCCTTGTTCACAAAGCATCAAGGAGAAAGGATAGAGTGAGTTGGGGTTGAATCCCACAGGGAGCGGTATGTATTTGAGAATCAATAGAAAAATATGAATGTGTGCAAGTCAATCATAAGTAAAAACACTTACGAATAAAAGAATGGTTCAAGTTTGGGGTGACACAAGTGTCAAATAACAGGGGATTTGGGTTCAACTATCAGTTATAACATAAAATAACACGAGAATAAAAAATATGGAGACGGGTTCTTGGGATGTGATTGGATTATGGGCTAAGGTAGAAAAATTGGTGATTGCAATTAATAATGAAAAGCTGTAAATCATTAAATAAGCTAGACTTTAGTAGGGATAAACTTTCTCTCGAACAATTTATCCTGAATCAAATTGGTTTCTCTCGAACACCAATAAGCAGCAATTAAGAATAGTCTACGCTTTAGTCCATTCACTCTTTCGAGCTGAATGTGTGGAAAAGGGTTTAGGATTCACTCTCTTGAGCTGAACCCATGACAACCCAATACCCACAGACCATCAAATCAGTAATCTTGGTTTTAAAACCTCTCTCTCGAGCAAGCCAAAATCACGAAGGTAGAGTTGCATTTGCAACTACAACCCTTTAGATTAAGCCATAATTACTTAATGAAATCACTTTTAAACAATATTTACACTATCAATTAACAATACCCAGCAGCTAAATCAACCCATAATCACATCCCAAGAATTAGGGTTTTAGCTAGACATCATAAAAAGATAGAAATCCTTACCAAATTGTGTTTCCATCAACTGGGTACGATTAATATTGTCTTTATAGAGGTATCAGATGAAGGATCTTCAACACCCACTTCCAATTTCTCAGAAATGGAAATCTTCAAAGCTAAGGAAATATTGTCTCAATACTCAGTTCTAAGTTCTCAAACTTCAAAACCGAACAACAATGAAAACTATTGAATGTTTCCTATTAAACTAAGAATTTAAAAACATATTTATAGTCGCAAAAAATGTGCTGCGAAGGACCATTCAGCGCAATAAGTCGGGATCGCCGATCCACACGGCGATCCGCCCTTTGGTCAGTTCCATCGCCTTTTTTCTTTGGCCTTCAGCAACTTCAAGCTCTGTAACTTTGGGCGATATAACACTGCATCGCGAAACCGTTCGGCGACTCGCCGGCTGCTCATTTCTATCGCTGACTTGATTTTATTCTTCAAGGCTTGGCACACTGGAACATTAGGCGAGACCATGGCCATTCGGCGACTCGCCCAATGGTTTAGGCGATCCTCAGTCCTTCTTTTCTTCGTTCTTTCAGCTGCCTTGTTCCTTTTTGCTCATTAGTGTCCATGCTTTGTTCCTCAATCCAAATACTTGAAAATCAAGGATTTATATCAGTTATTGGCACAAAATATGCATTTAAGGACACTAAATCTATTAAAATAAAATCCTAAATGAGTCCAAATCGTGGATTCATCAACACCCCCAACTTAAACATTTGCTTGTCCTCAAGTAAAACTCAAGTTCAACTGTTCAAAAAGGATGTCTCTCAAACAGTGCTACACCAGACTCAATCATGAATGCACACGAAAAGACTCAACTTACTCATGCAAGGATCAATTGTGCACTCAAAGACTCAAGTTGTGACTAACCATTACCAAAGAATCTCAGGCTCACAATACTCGCTTCAAAGGCAAGTTCAAGCTCAATAGAGGTGTTCAAATGCCCTCACACAAAGGATGATTCCATGTCCACACACAATGGTTCAACAATTTAAAGCTCCGGAATCAAATGCAACGATCACACTCACAAAGATAAACACAATGCATGACTTCACCCATAGGTTTGCCCGTATTTTCCAATCAACAATTGTTTCAGCGCACTCAAGATCAAAAAGGTCTTTTCAAGGCTTGTAATGGGGCTGAGTGCAAATGTATGGTCATTTAAGTTCAATGGTTGTAATCCTCATGAAATGTGGTGTGAACAACGCTTTTTTTTCTTTTCTTCATCATTTTCATTCGTGCTCACAAGTCATACCATTATTCACTTTCCATGGACTGTTGGAAACCCCAATTTCTTTGCACTTTCACAACTTTATTCCACAACTTTTTCATTCTTTTCTTCTTTTTCTCTCTTTTTTTTATATGGAGGGGTTCCATTTTTCTCAAACCATGAGTCAAAGAGGACTTTCTTGCACTTCTTGATTTACCTTCTCTTTTCACCACACCCCCAACTTAGGCTTTTGGCCTAAGTTGGCTATTCACACAAACCACAAATCATGAGGATTATGGGTAATGGGTCAAGAAAGGTCACCATTTCATCAAGTTTCTTCCAAGAAAAGGTTAAGGTTCAAAGGGTGTTCAAGCGAGGTTCACACACTCATAAGGTAGGCCACAATAAGAGGTATAATGTCAAATTGTTTCACACTCTTCAAAGTTGCCTAAGATTATATCAAGAGATTGCATCACTTAGTCAACCGGACCAACGAGGCAAATTCTAGGTGTCATCACACAAGGCTCACTGTAAGCTCATCACACAAGGCATTGACACTAATGTCAAACAAGACTCCACACTTTCACTAATGTGAAATGTTCATCACAAGAGACTCAATTTGATAATTGGTTAGTCACAACGAGATGTAAAAAGTTCACATATTGTCTATGCAACTTCATTTGGCCTCATCGTAGCCGCACATTCATTTTTGTTCGATTATGAGCACTATTCAAGTCATCGATATTGATCAAAACCGATACTCAAATTTGCAAGAGAACAACCACATTCAAACACAAACAAGAGGTGGCACAATCTTATTTTTTTTGGAAGGGTCCAAAAATCATTTATCGTTAAAAACACGGAGCCACAAGCTCAATCATCCACAAAAGCAGTATAAAACACAATTATAGCTCAAAATCCAAATATATACACAGAACATAATCACAAAAGTCACAAAAGGTGGGCCTCACCCCACCACAAATAAAAATCATTTGTCCTCAAATGCAATCAAAATAATATCCAAAAGTCAAAATAAAGTAAGACAGAGAGGGAGGTCAAGAAGAATCTTGTCTAAACAATCGCTCCATCTGTCTAGGAATCAGTGCTCCGTGTAATGCTCAGGACTTGGGCATCAGTGCCCGGAGTAACCTCAGAAGGACCTGCTCCACTAGAAGCTGCCATGGACGTCTTTGTCAGAGATGTCTGGATCACTGACTGCACAATCGTCTCCTCAAGATCTGGCAAATCTCTGTATATGCTCTCTTCCCGTATCTCTATCTGCTTCTCATCGGTCTCTGCATCCGACTTATCAACTGTTGCATCATCCATATGCATGTCTCCTGTGGTAGCCAAAAGAATCTCTGAAGTCTCAAGAGCATCCAAATCATCTGCAACTTCCAGTAATGAAGTGAAGTCAGTTAACTATAGATAGTCTACGTCCTTCCTCAAATTTGCTACTTCAGCTTTCAAAGCCGTCACCTCAGAGGTCTCCCCCTGCCTACTCTCACAGACCTTTACTATCGTGGTGAGAGTGTCAATAGAAGTCTGGAGGGGGGGTCAGTGCAGCCAAAATAACAGCCTCAATCATCCTGGGGACAAATCTCTCTAGTCGGGTCGCCCTCACATCAGTTGAATTGGGAAAATGCCCCATTTTCAGGATCATCGCCTGAGTAATCTTGGCTGGCTGGGACGAGGTGGAGGTAACCGGGACCTGTGAAGGAGAAGAAGAAGTAGAAGGGGCAGAAGTACCTGAAGGCTCGGAGGTCGAAGTAGGCAAAGATGCCTCTACAGGTATAGAATCGACGTCCACCTTCGGAGATGTATCTACCGGAGTTTCCCTCCTTCTGTCAACCTCCTCTCGAGTGTACTCGACCTTAATACGCCGAATGTCGGTGGAGGAGGAAGAGGTAACCTCAATATCTCTCGTATCGTCTCGGGGCACTCCTGCACGCCGCACAACTCAGTGATCAGGATCGAGAATGGTAGAGAAGTTTTTCTCTGCTTGGCCCTTATGGCCATCTCTTGCTCAATAATAAGCCCCATATCAATGCTCTTCCTGGAAATAATCGACCCTAGGCAGGCCGCCTTAGGATGATGGAGAATGGACTCATTATGGGAAGGCATAATAGAGCTGCTGATGAATCCAAACCAAAAATGCGTAGCTACACTCAAGTCCATCTTCTCAATCGAGACTTATGCCTCTATCCACCTCGGGTGGTGTTTGAAATGAGGGGCGCTAGCCAGCCCTTGAGCTCATCCAATGAAGATGTGGCAGTAGTCAAGTTGGGGTAGTCAAAGTCATACCCCTTGTCAAGTACGGTGTTGATGTACTCGCTATTGCATCCAACTTCTTTACCCCGGACCACAACCGACTTAACTGGTCTGAACTCGAAGGCCTTTTTCTTGCTTTTTGGAACCAATTCACCATACGTTATATGGAACTCCCAGACCCATGAAGGAATATAGGGGCCTCGGGGCCTGGTGAACTGCTCGAATCTGTGGAAGTGGAGGGTGCCGCTAACATTTGAGAATTTGTCGTCAAGGCCCACTGTAGATAATAACTTCTCCTCCAGAATCGTTCGCAATCCGTCACATTTCAACCTGTTGAGAAGCCTAGGAGGAGGGATGATTGGTGGCCCTGGAGCCACAGGAGGTGCTGGAGCTGGCACTGAGTCTGCTGGTACGGGAACTGGAGGGACTCTAGCGGAGTCAGGGTGAGATCTAGCACAAATCTCATCCCACCGGGACTGCAAAGGCTGGTCATCCTCAAGCTCAGATAAAGCAGCATGGGAGTCAGCAGTCACCCTGTCAGATATGGGCCTCTTGCCCTTGCCTTTGTCTCCCAGTGGAAGCTCTTGCCTTCTTTTTTTTGGAGGATTTGATCCCCATTCATTGATTGTGATTCCCCGTACTTTTTTCTAATGTGGCATGTCGATGTTTGTTCTTACCATGTCTGCAAAACATCGGGAAAAAGTTAAAAATCATTCAATCAAACACACAGAAAAATAGTTGCAGACAGACTCGTCGAACTGTTCGGTGAGTCACCGAATCACTTTAGCGAGCTAAATCGGGCTTGTCGAAAGGAGTGACTCAAAATTCTCAAAAAAATTTGGCATGTCAGCGATGGGAAGGCCTTTCGGTGAATCACCGACAACATTGGCGTGCAACGATTAGCCCGCCGAAAATTACAGTGCGAAAAGGGTTCAGGGGTGCAGACAAAGGGCGATCAAGAAGACTTTTGGCGAATCGTCGAGTGCCTTCGGGGACCTCAAGCTTCTTACCGAAAGTTACAGAATCAAACTTCAAATATAGCATGAAATTAAAGGCGAGATGGGGAACTTCGGCGAGCTCGAACCACCACGCCAAACGACCCAACGTGCCTACTTTCAACCCAACTTCTCGAATTCAACCCCACAACCCCCAAAAATAAAATCAAAGCATGCACTCATGAAATTAAAGCAAGACCCAATACACCCATTACCCCGAGATACTCAGACTTCTCCCGGTTTTGCCAAATTTGGCCAGTTGATGACTTTTGCTCTTAAGAATGACGTCACCCGCTTTATCATTAGGAAAATTATGTCATTTGGCACAACTACGGGTTACTTAGACTTCACCCAACTAGATCCAACAACATGCAAGCACAACCCCACAAGATTTAATCAATTTTAAGGCACAAAATCACGGGAATTCAACAGCATAAGCATTTTGGGCAAGGATAACGAATTAACACAGGCACACATGACAACAATTAAGATCAGAGAGGCCCAACACATATCACTAAGATAAGATCATTGCAAATGAGTACAAATTCGATAAAAATAAACTCGAGGTTCGGAAAACCAACCTTATATGCCAATTAAACAAGATTAAAATGTTAGGCGGCAAAGTAATCCACTCCGAACACACAATCAACAACTCAAACACTCTTAAAATGCAAAAATATAGAAACTTTATTTTCCACACATTCAGTTCAAGAGAGTGAATGGACTAAAGCGTAGGTTGTTCTTAATTGCTGCTTATTGGTGTTCGAGAGAAAGTTTATCCTCACTAAAGTCTAGCTTATTCACTAATTTACAGCTATTCACTATTAATTGCAATCACTCATTTGTCTACCTTAGCCCATAATCCAATCACATCCCAAGAACCCGTCTCCATATTTGTTATTTTCGTGTCATTTGTTATTGTAGCTGATACTTGAACTCAAATTCCCTGTTATTTGATACTTGTGTCACCCTAAACTTGAACCATGCTTTTATTCGTAAATGCTTTTACCTATGATTGACTTGAACACATTCATGCTTTTCTATTGATTCTCAAATATGTACCACTCCCTGTGGGATTTGACCCCAACTCACTTAGTTGGGTTATATTACTGACTAACGATCGTTGGCACTTAGTATTGGATGAAGTGTCCTGATACGTGAAATCAAAATTGCCCTACCAGGGTGATCGAAAGATCATTGGGCTCATCGCCGAAGCATTCTGCAACCGGTTCACTCTCTCGTCAACTGGGCACTTAGTGAAGACTCCTCGTTACCTTATTCTACTTGTCTACACACTAGAATGTTATCAGTTCTTGTTAGTTTTTCTTTATTATTCTTATTTTGTCTTATTTACAGTAATGCCCATTCTTTAACCACATTGAGGAAAATGTTGAAGGCTTTTGGTAGGGAGTGGCAAGTGATCTGTGAACCCCCTCCTCCTTGTGCCACCTCTCTTGTTTGTGTTTGAATGTGGTTGTTCTGTTGCAAATTTGAGTATCGGTTGTGATCAATACCGATGACTTGAATAGTGCTCATAATCGAACAAAAATGAATATGCAGCTACGATGAGGCCAAATGAAGTTGCATAGACAATATGTGAACTTTTTGCATCTCGTTGTGACTAGCCAAGTATTAAATTGAGTATCTTGTGATGAACATTGCACACCAGCGAAAGTGTGGAGTCTTGTTTGACATTAGTGTCAATGCCTTGTGTGTGATGAGCTTACCATGAACCATGTGTGATGACACCTAGGATTTACCTTATTGGTCCGATTGACTAAGTAATTCAATCTCTTGATATGATCTTAGGCAATTTTGAAGAGTGTGAAACAATTTGATATGATACCTCTGTTGTGGCCTACCTTGTGAGTGTGTTAACTCCGTTTGAACACCCTTTTGAGCCTTAACCCTTTCTTGGAAGAGACTTGATAAAATTGTGACATTTCTTGATCCATTACCCATAATCCTCATGACTTGTGGTTTGTGTGAATAGCCAACTTAGGCAAAAATCCTAAGTTGGGGGTGTGGTGAAAAGAGAAGGTAAATCAAGAAGTGCAAGAAACTCCTCTTGACCCATGGTTTGAGAAAAATGGAACCCCTCCATATAAAAAAAATGAGAAAAAGAAAAAAAGAATGAAAAAGGAAAAGAACGAGAAAGTTGTGGAATAAAGTTGTGAAAATGCAAAGAAAATGAGGTATCCAACAATCCATGGAAGATGAATAATGGGGTGACTTGTGAGCATGAATGAGAATGATGAAGAAAAGGAAAGAAAGTATTGTTCACACCACATTTCACGAGGATTGCAGTCAGTGAGCCGAAATGACCATACTTTTGCACTCAGCCCCATTACAAGCCTCCATTCTGTGTGAATATGGAATCATTTTTTATGTAAGGGCATTTGAGTACCTTTGTTGAGCTTGAACTTGCATTTGAAGCAAGTATTGTGAACTTGAGAATCTTTGATAGTGGTGAGTCACAACTTGAATCTTTGAGTGGAAAAATTGATCCTTGCATGAGTAAGTTGAGTATTTTTATGTGCATTCATGATTGAGTCTTATGTATCACTGTTTGAGACATCCTTTTTGAACTGTTGAACTTGAGTTTTACTTGATGACAAGCAAAAGTTTAAGTTGGGGTGTTGATGAGTCCACGATTTGGACTCATTTAGTGCTTTATTTTAATAGATTTAGTGTCCTCAATTGCATGTTTTGTGCTAATGAATGATGTAAAATCCCTGATTTTCAGGTATTTGGATTTATAAACGATGCATGGACACTAATATGCAAAAAGGAACAAAGCAAGCTAAAGGAATGAAGAAATGAAGACTTGATGATTGCCGATGTCACTCAGCGAATCACCAAATTGCCACGATACCGCCTAAAGTTACAGAATGCTGGAGCTAAAATGGGGGTAATTTCGGCGAGTAGCAGTTCCATTCGGTGTGTCGCCGATCTATTCGGCGAAGGATGACCAGGTCGCCAAAAGTGCTGAAAAAGATTCAAACAAGTGCTGATGGGCGAGATAGAAGGAAAAAGAGTGAATCGCAAAATTATTCGCCGATCCTGATCTGGATCGCCTAAAGTTACAGTAGCCAGACTAAGAAGAAGTGAAAAATGAAAGCGAGATGAAGAACAATCGGTGAGTCGTCGATTTGTCGGCGAAGCCCGACTTACCTCGCCAGTGGTCTTAAACAGTGACGTGACACATCAGACTTGTTTAAATTAATTTTGGCTAGAGATATAGAGGCATTAAGAAAAAGTGAGAGATAGAAAATTGAGAGCAAAAACATTACCATAGTAGTTTTCCAAGGGATTTTAGCTAGATTCTTGATTGAGATTTTGTAATAGAGAGGATTTTAGTAATTTCTAACTTTTGAATTTCAATTACCCAGCTGTGGAAAACATGGTAGATGTTGATTTTCTTATTTTTGCTATAAGTGGCTAAAACCCTTCTCTTGGGGTTTTGACTATGAAGCCAATTGTTAAGTTTCACTAAGTGGGTGTCATTGAATTGCGAATAATGGGGTTAATTTGAAGTGGGTCTGAGTTGATGTTGTGTTTTGAGAACATCTTGCATGGTTAGTGTGACAAGTTCAGTGTAGTGTGCTTGCTCGAGATAGAGGTGCAGAGCCAAAGTAGCAAACTTAGCATCCTTAATAGTGGGTTACCATGATTTCAGCTTGAGAGAGTGAAACATGGGATCTATCCTTTGGGTCCAGCTCAAGAGAGTGGATTTGATGAGGACAAAAGGGTTGGGCATCTTCCGATTAGTGTTGAAGTTCTAGAGAATTCGGCATAGAAAAGGTAATTGTTCGAGAGAAAGTTACTTTACATAAAGTCCGACCTACCTACGACAAATTATCCTATTGTGAGCATCAACATTCACCCACTAAAGTAAAATTTGACAATTGGTTGGTCAATACCCCAAGTTCTACTTTACTATTTGATCGTTTCGTGATATAGTGTGAAATTGGAGTGATAATCGAAATTTGGTACTTGAAACTAAAACAAAAAAAAGTGTAACACGTGCCCAATTAAAGAGATTGTCGTCATATTTCCATCATTGAATTTGAAGGAAAAACTACTCTCTGTAGGATTCGACCCCAACTCACGTAGTTGGGTTATATTACTGACTAACGACCGTTGGCACTTAGTATTGGATGAAGTTTCTTGATACGTGAAATCAAAATGACGCCACTGTCGGGGATAGCCGACGTTTCCTAAGTAGCTTCCTCAACTGGGGAATGCTTCCATTGAACTTTCACGGACTTAATCTCATTGGTCCTTAGCTTCCAAACATCACGATCAAGAATTGCAACCGGTTCCTCCTCATACTAAATGTCTTTGTCTAACACAATTGAGTCTCGTTTTATGATGTAATACCCGTCACCATGATAACTCTTCAACATGGACAAATGAAATATCGAATGAACTCCCGATAGATTAGGAGGTAAAGCCAATTTATAAGCCACTGGCCCTACACATTCAAGAACCTCAAAGGGACTAATGTATCGCAGACTTAGCTTGCCCTTCTTGCCAAATCTCATCACCCCTTTCATGGGTGACACCTTAAGAAGAACATTCTCACTAGTCTAAAATGTCATGTCTCTTACCTTATGGTCTGCATACTTCTTTTGCCTACTCTAGGCTGCTAAAAGCTTAGCTTGGATGCTTCTCACCTTATCTTGAGCATCGTTCACTAAATCAACCTCCAAAGGTTTAACATCTCCAGCCTCGAACTATCCTATGGGTGATCTACATCCCTTCCCATAAAATGCCTCAAATAGTGTCATATCAATGCTGGAGTGATAACTATTATTATAGGAGAACTCACACAACGGTAAGAACTTATCCCAATGTCCTCCAAGATCAATCACATATGCCCTCAACATGTCTTCTAACACTTGGATAGTCCTCTCTGATTGTCTGTCCATCTGTGGATGGAAAGTTGTACTAAAAGTGAGTTGTGTGCCCAATTCATCATGTAACTTCCTTCAAAACTTGGAGGTAAATTGTGTTCCACGGTTTGAGATGATAGAAAGGGGCATCCCGTGCAACCTCACTAACTCTTTCACATAAACCTTAGCTAATTGTTCAACATTATAATATATTCTGACCGGAATAAAATGGGTTGATTTAGTCAATCTGTCAACCAATACGCAAATAGAATCAAACTTCTCCAAAGTCTTGGGAAGACCAACCACAAAATCCATGGCTATCCTTTCCAACTTCCATTCCGGAATTGGCATTCTCTGAAGCAAACATGCAGGCCTTTGATGTTCATACTTTACTTAATGGCAATTTTGACACTTAGCCACAAACTCCGATATATCTTTCTTCATGCCCGGCCACCAATAAATTCGCTTCAAATCTCGGTACATCTTGGTCACACCCGGATGAATGGAATATCGCGAACCATGAGATTCTGTCAACAATTTATGAATCAAGTCATCAAATCGAGGAACACAAATCCTTCCTTAAAACTGAGCACACCTTCCGCATCAAGAGTGGTCTTTTGTGCTTTACCAATCGCAGCATTTTTCTTAAGTTCATTCAAATTTTCATCATCAAATTGTTTGGCCTTGATCTCTTCAATGAACGTGGCCCTTACTTCAATTCTAGTTAACACCCCACCTTTCTCTGAGATGCCTAACTTCACGAACTTAGACTCCAATGTCTGAATTTCCATAGCCAAAGGTCGCTTGGGTACACTCAAGCAAGCTAGGCTACCCATACTTACCGTTTATCGACTCAAAGCGTCCGCCACTACATTAGCCTTACTCAGATGGTATTAAATAGTCGCATCATAATCCTTGAGTAACTCCATCCACCTTCGCTGTCTCAAATTCAGATCCTTTTGAGTGAAAACATGCTGGAAACTACGATGATCAGTAAACACCTCGCACTTAACACAATAAAGATAATGTCGACAGATCTTAAGAGCAAACACTATCGCTACCAACTCCAAATCATGTGTTGGATAATTCCTCTCATGCACCTTCAACTGCCGCGATGCATAAGCTATGACATTCTTATCCTGCATCAACACCGCACCCAAACCCGAATGTGAAGCATCACAATAAATAATAAAATCCTTACCTTCCACCGATAGTGCTAGAATAGGTGCTGTGGTCAAGAGAGTCTTGAGCTTTTGAAAGTTCTCCTCACATTTTTCAGTCCATTCAAATGGTATCTCCTTTTTTGTCAAATTTGTCAAGTGCATGGCAATAGAAGCGCAGTTCTTTACAAAGCGACGATAGTAACTAGCAAGCCCCACAAAACTCCTAACTTCAGTCACAGAGCTAGGCCGAACCCAATTCTTAACCGCTTCAATCTTTTGGAGATCTACCATTACCCCTTTTTTAGAAACCATATGCCCCAAAAAGGCAACCGAAGTCAACCAAAATTTACACTTAGAAATTTTCGCATACAACCTTTGTTTCCCAAGAACACCCAGAACAATACGAAGATGGTCGGCATGCTCTTCCTCGCTTTTCGAATAAACCAAAATATCATCAATAAAGACTATAACAAACGAATCATGAAATGACTTGAACACACTATTCATCAAACTCATAAAAGTTGCAGGCGCATTTGTCAAACCAAACGACATAACTAGAAACTCATAGTTCCCATAGCGGGTTCTAAACGCCGTCTTGGGCACATCCTCAGGCCTAATATTTAACTGATGGTAACCAGACCTTAGATTAATCTTAGAGAAAACTAATGTGCCTTGCAATTGGCAAAAAGATCATCTATTCGAGGCAATTGGTACTTGTTCTGAAGGTGACCCTATTCAATTGCCGGTAATCTATACACATCCTCATACTACCATCCTTTTTCTTAACAAATAAAGCTGGAGCACCCCACGGTGAAGCACTAGGACTGATAAAACATTTATCAAGAAGTTTTTGGATTTGAGCCTTAAGCTCTCTTAATTCTGCCGGAGCCATGCAATATGGAGGGATGGAAATGGGACGAGTACCGGGTTCTAAATCAATGCAGAAATTTATATCTCTATCTGGAGGCATACCAGGCAAATCATTAGGAAACACTTATCTAAATTTTGACACCACATGAATAGACTTAATAGATGGAAACTCAACCTCAACATCCCGAATATGAGCTAAATAAGCCAAATAACCCTGCCCTACCAGTTTCCTAGCCCGAATGGAGGATATGATCTTAGCTTGCTTAGGCTTGTACACCCCTTCCCACTCTAACTTTTCCCTTCCCGGAATTTCTAGAGTTACAAACTTAGTATTACAATTAAGCACAACATAATAGGAGGACAACCAAGTCATGCCTAAGATTATATCAAAGTCAGTCATATCCAAAATCACCAAATCAGCCCAAGTCTGAAAACCCATAAACAAACTAGGACAAGCACGATAGACATGACAGACTATGACAGACTCTCCAACTGGGGTAGAAACGTGGATGAAAGCATCAAGTATATCACAAATTATAGCAAATTCTGAAGCAAATCGCACAGACACATAAGAATAAGTAGAACCTGAAAGAAATAACACATTAGCCATCCGGTCACAGACAAGAATAATACTTGTGATCACTGCGTTAGCGCCTCCGCCTTGGTCTTGCCCGAAAAGGCATAACACTAGGCCTTGTCATCTTGATGGGCAACTTCCCTGCATGGCTGCACTATACATCTACCTGCGTTACCATTTCCCCTACCTCCACGACCTCGCTGATTTCCTCCTCGCCTACCTTATGGACGCCCTCGACCATTATTACCATTTCCCATGGGTACCACTACTTTAGATTATTGTTGTGCGGAATCCAACATGCGTGAGTGGGGACAATCTCTCCTCATATGCCAGGTTCTCCACAGGTGTAACATGTACGATCAAAATATAGCATGCTACCCACCGAAGGTGCGGCTCCTTAGCTATCCTAAATCAAATTCTGAGGTGGTGTTCCAGAGTAATTACCTGTAGAAGCGGGCATATCAGACTGAATTGGTCGGGCTGCAAGAGTCAGCAACCTCTGGAGTAAGATCCCTAAAAGTTGCCTGAATTTTTGGCTTTCTTAGCCAATGCCTTAGCCTGACCGTCTCGCCTCACCTCCCTTCATTTTCTTCACAAAGTTTGTTACCTCATTGAAGCTTTTTCCTGGAGAGGTCATATGAACAGACAATACTTGTAACTCAGAATTTAGTCCCTTAATAAATAAACGGATCCTCTCTTCCTCAGTAGTCACCAATTGCGTAGTATATCTAGACAAGGCATGGAACTTGGCCTCATAAGCGGCCACAAGCATACCACCTTACTCCAAAGCCATGAACTCATCCTTCTTACGATCCCTCAAAATCCAAGGCACATACTTCTCCAAGAATAGAGCATGAAACTGGGTCCAAGTGAGTGGGGGTAAAACTGAAGATCTGCATTCAACATAAGCTCTCCACCACTACTTAGTCTCACCTTGAAGCTGAAAAGTCAAAAACTCAACTCCATGTTGATGGACAATTCCCAACTTATGAAGTCTCTCATAGCAATTTAGGATGAACTCATATGCATCCTCACTCTCGGAACCATGGAACACGGCCGGTTTCAACTTCAAGAACTTAGTCAACATCTCATGCTCATTACCAATCATAACAGGACCCCACAAAGGATGGAAGAAAACATCATTACCTACAGTTCCAGCCACCTTGCAGACAGTGATAACAATAGGGGGATTGGCGGGAGATTGAGTTGCTTGAACAGAGAGAAGCACTCCAGAACCAACCAATCCTTTCAAGAACGACATGATCTGTTGAACTAACACTGGGTCTAAGGGTGGAAAACTTGTAGTCCCAGCCTGTACCTCTTTCTCTTGTCCAACATTTTCCTCCTCCTCAACCTATACATTCTTCTCTACCCCATCATGGTGTGCATGAGCTGCCTCATTTATGGGGGCATCTCCAACCGGTGTTCCATCCCTAGTAGGCGCCACCCTTCCTCGGCCTCTACCCCTTACTCTTCATCTACCCCTCCCTCGACCGCGACCTCTCGCTACATATTCCTCAGTTGGAGCGTTGACGGGAGCTACGAGCCTGACGTCATTGAACCTAGTGTTAACCATCTGTGGACAGAAGAGTGAAGGAGGTTAGATACCAATTTGAATCGCCAGATACCAATTGGAATCAAGTTATAGCACGAAAGGAGACAAGAGAAATAGGGAGATTTCCTAAAGTCCTATAGCCTCTCGAAGAAAACTACAGACGTCTCCGTACCGTTCCACAAGACTCTACTAGACTCATTTTGGTACATCGAGATCAACGAACCTAAGCTCTAATACCAACTTTTTCACGACCCAGACCGTCGTGATTGGCACACACACTAACCCTCCGGTGGGAGAACCACTACTACAATTCAAACTAACAACTCAACCAAAACTAAGGTATTTAAAGATACATGTTTAAATGCTAAGGAAAAGAAATAGAGTTCTCATAAACTCCAAAAGTCTAACAAAACAATGTTGAAGTAATGCCTAAAACCTGAAAGTCAATGTACCAACACATCTAAGGTTCAACCATAAGTCTAAACAAAAAGGGTACAACCCCATACTAAACATAAGAAATCTAAGGAACTAGTCTAAGTCTGAAAATGTGGACATAAACAGAAAGAGAACTCATGGCAGCCCGGAAGAACTGACTCACCATTGAATTCGAAACGATCACTGATCTTCTAAGCGAGGTTTGTCAATAGCCGCCGGAAGATTCCCTGTACTTAACAAAGAAAGAGGAAGTGCAGTATTAGTATATAACCACAATGTACTAGTAGGATCACGCGGCTATCCCGCTAAGTGTAACATACATAAGCCAATACAACATAATAATAACATGCATACACCAAACATATACAATATCAATACCATTACGAATAACCATCAAGTTCACAATTTTCAAGATATACAATTATGTCAAGTCAATGGTCCTCTCATGGAACTCAAACCCAAATTGTTAGTGTATCGGTTCGTGGTACCCGATCTAATGTTTATATCGGAACGTGACAAACGATCCCATATTTATGCCGGAACATGGCAACCGATCCAAGTTAGTGTGTCGGAATGCAACACCCGATCCATTCAACAAGCCAGAATCACAATCACAAGTATTTTCTCATAATCATACCATTAAGTCATGATTTCAAGGCATACAATTATTCAATCATCCTCATTTATGAATAGTGTGATCAATAATTAAACATTCGCATACATACACGTATTATAATGAAGCAAGAACAAACATATATCACATAACATGAAATCACAACCATCACCTACCTCGAACAAAGCTTGAATTCTCTAAGAAATTTGATCCTTCCCTTTCCAGATTCTTTCGGCTTGTTCTTGGTCTACAAACAATCATAATAACACGGGAATCAATAAACAGTGTCTAATTACCCGGATTAAAATCAACACTATCAACCCTAGATCAAACCCTTGATCACATTATCCAAATTAGGCCTTTTACCACCATCCAAGCAGTTCCAAATCCCTTCCCCAACAATAATCACCTAAGAAACTAAGTTCTACGGATCGAAAAATAGATTCGGGGAGTGAAAACCTTCCTTTTAGCCTCAAGAATGGTGGATAACTGTCAAGAAAGCACCTGGGGTCGTCTCCTAGCTCTCAATGTTGAAACTTGCAGAATAAAATGATTTTGGGGTTTATTTCTGACTTAATTCCCGACTAGCTCGCCATAACGGTCCTCACCCCGCTGCAGCGGCCCCGCCCTGGCGGAATAAATCTGCCCTGGCGGCTTGCGCGGAGACAGAACGCCGTAATTAGAGTCTCAAACCCCCATTTCACAACACATGTTCATCTCACGACACTCATAAATACTCGTTCACACTAAGATCAATTTCGGGAGTTCTACTCGCCCAAATTCAATTTCGTAAAGTCATACGGGTTTCTTAACATCTTAGCTATTTATTCATATGATCGAATTAATTCGATCTCCCAATTGTTACCAGATTTCTCTAGACCTCACTGACTCCGATTTCGTCCAAATCTGGACTAGGTTGGGAAATTTCAAGTTACTACGAAAAAGTTTTCCGGCCCAAAAAATTTCCCAGTTGGCTTTTCTATAACGACGGGAACCTATCATTACAGGGGATAATAGGACCCATGTATAGCTAGGGTGTGTCGCTGAGATTTCGTCCACAGTTGAAGGGGGTATTTATGCCTTTTCCCTTTTTATCTTCATTGAAGCTTCTCACTTTCAATGTCACCATTTTTACCACAACCTTCCTCTTTTTACTACTATTATTTTTACTCTCTTTAATTTTAAAACTTTATCTAAATATTTTCTTACATTTCGAACAATTTGATAAACTCATTAGATTTCAAGATGATTAGGAAGTATCATATAGTTTTTCTTATCCGATTTCAATTAAGTTCTTTCAATTTTTGGGGAATTCATTGATTCTTTTAAAATTATTATTTCTAATTTTGAAGTTATATGAAAAGGAGTAATTGATGATACCTTCAAATTTTAAATTTTCTTAGAAAAATAATTAGTTTTATTATCAATAATTCAAAAAAGTCTAGAAAATAGTATGAATTCCTTTTTATAAAAAAAATCACTGAAATAAAAAGTTTGACCGGAGAAGAAGAAGAAAAAGAAAAGAAAAAAAATTGGAGAGGGGTTCAATTTGACGTGGGGATGGGGGGTGAGGGTGGGATGTGGAGAAAAGAAAGAAAATGGAGGGATGGATAACTTGAAAGAAGGGGTGGAAGATGAAGTGGAATTTAAGATGAAATCAAAATTAAAATAAGTCAAAAAGTAAGAGAGGGAGAAATAAAGAAAAAAATTACATTTTTAATTAAATTAACACGTGTCATGTAATGATTGGTGTGTGAACATATTTCTTCTTAAAATCTGGGGCTGATCGAAAAATGATATAATAATATATGTATAAAATTGTTTAGTGGGTATAAGGACGGTTACAAAGTTAAGGTGTCTTTTTGAAAATTCGGGACAACTTCAGTGGTGACTTTAAGTCTTTTCTCTATTGGAATGAATACAATTAATTATGTTTGAAATTGTAATTGATGAAAAATTTTAAATGATATGTTCATTTTAAAAATATTCTCTCCTAGATTTTCTCTTTTATGTTATTAAATAATTATACTCTTTTAAATCAAACAAATAAAAAATACATAAATCAGAAGATAACAAAGTAAAATATTGACATATTTAATAAATATTGAAAATGTTGATAAGATGTCCCATTAAATGCTAAAATATTGACATTTTGAAAATTTTCTCATAATTTTATGGGTTGGACTCAAGATAATTTGAATTGGGTGAAACTCAACTCATTCAAGTTTTAACACATTTCAAGATAATCTTCAAGAAACACTTTCAAAAATAGCAAACATTAGGCACTCAATAGTTATAATTTGCTTAATTATGAATAATAGCAAAATGTTAGGGGAGGAGGGAGGAGAGAGACGAGCGAGATCTAGGAGAAAGAGGATATAGTGTATCTTTTCATGAATGTAGGAGGAAAAAATACAAATACAAACTGATTTGTATCAAAATGAATACATGTTAAGAGGAGAGAGGCGAGCGAGATCGAGAGAGGGAGGAGAGAGCCGAGCAAGATCGAGAGTGGAAGGAGAGAAGATTGTATTTTGTACTTATTTTACATTGTATTCTATATTTATTTTGTAACAATTGTATTCGAAATACAAAGAATTGTATTTTGTAATTATTTTGCATTGTATTCTTTATTTATTTTGTATCAATTGTATTCGAAATAAAACAAATACAATTGTATTCATCCTCTCTTTGATTGGATACAAATTTATTTGACAGAGAGGATAAATGCATATTGTATTTGTATGAATACAAATACAATTGATACAAAAATACAAAATACGGTTTTTCAAATACAATTTAAATAAAATATAAAACTCTCACCTATATTTGTTTGAATACAATTGATACATAATATATTTGAATGGATTTCTTCTTATTGGCATGAGAGAGAAAATAAAGAGAGAGAGAGAGAGAGAGAGAGAGAGAGAGAGAGAGAGGAAAGAGCAAGAGAGAGGGAGGAGAGAAGGGAAAAGTTTGCTATAAAAATAACATATTGCTCTTTTTTAAATATTTTAAACTATAGCTATTTTCAAAAATAAGTTGCTAATTTTGACTAGTTCCATAATTTTTCAATCTTCTTCAATTGACTCTAATTTAATCTCCAATTTCAACACATTTTATAACCATTTATTTGCATTGTTGTAATGTATGTTCTCATATTGAAGATATGAATTACTATATATTTTATATCTTCTAGAATCCATCTTTTTTATTCTTCCAATTAGCAAATCATATTCTAGGATCCATCTATTCATTTATAACTTCTTCTTCTTTTATTTTCCTGAGTTGAAATTCAAATTGTGGTTATAAAAGATAAATAAAAATATATTAAAATTATTGAGATTAAGCAGTTCAAGTTGAATGAGTCATGACCCAACCCAATTTTTAGTCCATTTGAGCCCAAAGTAAATTTGGGCGGGTCATGACCCAACTAAAATCATTTCAAACCATTTTAATATCTCCAATTTTAATTTAACCAGTCATTTGACGCTCCTACTAAATAATAATGATAAATTGAGTGTTTCTAAGAATTATGGGATATACTACAAATATTATTATTACAACTCCACTGTATACAAATGTTAAAATGAAAAAATAGGTTCATTCTCTCAGTCGATATAGTAAAGTGAGTTGGGCCCACGAAGTTCAACAAAGAAGTGAGTAAATCCTTGATAGGCAAAACATCTGCCATCGCTGCCTCGTTTGTCACTCTCATCTTCGACGAATTCACGAGGTGATCACTGTTTTTGCCTCCATAAACTCCGACAAACCAGCAAGATTTTTAGTTTTGGTTAACACTAACAAAATTTATATTTGTGAAATATACGCCACTAATAATATGTTGGTGTTGAGTTTTGTGGTTACTAAAGGACCGGTGAAATGGAAATAGTAGATAGAATTGAAAATGAAGATGAACGGATGTTCTCTAGGGGAGATATTGTAAAACATCGAGTTTTGAAAAAAAGGAACTTTTTTGTACTGTAGTCTAGTTCTACGGGTCTCATCTACGAACCGTAAAAGCTTCTACAGGCCGTAGTTGCAATCGTAGGAAGGGAAAAATAATTATTCAAAAATTAAGTCCAATACCTCTTTTACGGTTCACCAAGACGGTCCGTCAATCATTGTACGAGTTGTGAATAAGCCTCGTAGATGAGTCCCATGCTTAGTGAAATTTTAAGGCCAGGTTGGTTTATATGGTTGGTGTACGGTCCGTAGATGGGTCTACGAGCCGTAGCCTATGTCCGTCAAAAGTTGGTCAAATTTAGGGTCTCTGATCATTTTTACGGTTGACCGTAAGTCCAAACTGCAGAAGGGTCCGGAGGTTAATTTTAAGGGGTTTTTGGGTCTTTTTCCTAATTGATTAATGTCTAAACTAGGTCATTTTGGTTCTAATCTTAATCCATATATAAAGTCTTTTGGACCCTAAAACTACCCATTCTAAATCATTGCCTAAACTCCTAAATTCCCTCCAAGTTATCCCCTTCAAATTTTCTCAACTCAAGGAAGAGCAATCTATGGTTTCAAGCACCAAGATCTCAAATTCACCATAACAATTGGGTTTTGAACTCCAAGGTATGTTACTATTTACCTATGGAGTCCTTTCCTTCATAGGATTCCTAAAATCTCCAATTTTGTAAAGATAGATTCTCAATTCAAGTTAGAGTTTTCTTCAATCTTCATGGGTTCTTTTCAATTATGATCTAGTTGATTGTTTTCTATCTATTTCTGCATGAATTGAAGTAATTACATGTTTTTGAGTTAATAAAGTCATATGAACCCATGCATGATCCAAGAAGTTTAGACTATGAACACATGATTAAGCTTATGAACTATAAAAGATGAATTTATGAAGATATGCATGTTCTTTGATGAAATTAATGTACATGATTTGAGGATACTTTGAGAGTAAAGTATCAATGTGGTAGTTGTTGTGAAAGGCTTTCTCACCTAAGTTGAATCAAGATTTAAGAGTTATTCTAAATAAACTCTAGCTTGAATCAGTTGCGTAATTGTACTTTTCCATAGATAATAAGATGAATATGATTAATGACTATTTTGTGGGATTTGTACTTAGCATCAAGAGGATATTGAGATGGAAGCTCTCCCATTAGTAGAGGCCGAATTTCTAGTAGTAATCTCTCTATTCCATAATTATGTGTCACCATAGGTTTGTATTAGATATACATTAGCTAGTGGATCCACTTTAGCTCAAATGTATGGTTCTTACCTTGACACGTAAGGACATCTCTTTTTGGTGTGCGATAGACACCAAATTCAATGTTATAGCTCACATAGTCTATATCAGTTATATGGTACACTTTCCACAATAATCAACTAAGGTTACTTTCTAAAGTATCTCACAACTGCTTTAAAGATGTTTAGCTTGCATTGACCATGATTACGTCTTATGTTTTCTAACCTTTTTATCTTATGATTTAGCTTGGTCATTGCATGTCACGTAAAGTCCTTTTTAGCATAATTTCATTACTCATATATATTTTTAACATACTTGGTACATTCTATCTACTAATGCATACTTATACCTACATTGTTTCACTAATGTAGGGTCCGTCGCTCCTATCTCTCATACTCGTGGCTAATTGGTTCTATTGGCTTTGAAGATTGGTAAGTCCTCATATTCCGAGGACCGAGATACTTTTGCTGATTTTTGTATTTCAGTTTTCAGACTTTGTATTTGATGTATGGGTTACGTCCCAATCACTTCTACTGATTTAGTAGATGGCTTATTGAGACTTATGTAGATTTCACTTTTGTCAAACTTTTTGTTGATATAAGACTGTTCTTTGAAATATTTATTTCTATTATCTTGTATGATGTATGCTAAGTGACTTGTGTAACGCCTCTCGGGGTTTATATGCTATGTTACGTCTAGGGTATACCTTGGGTCGTGACAACTCAGGCCGCATTCATGGACTTGATGAATAGAGTATTTAGACAATATCTTGATATATTTGTGATTGTGTTTATCGATGATACCTTGATTTACTCGCAGAGTGAGGATGAGCATGCCAATCATTTGAGGATATTGCTGCAAGTCCTCAAGGGCCGACAACTATTTGCAAAGTTTAGTAAATGTGAGTTTGGGTTTGCTTTTGGTATGGACATCATGTCATTTGGTATTTGGTATTACCCGAATATCGAATTATTTAGTTAATAAAGGTCATATATCAACATGTCCATGACTCATTAGTATAAGTCCAAAAAGAAAGTTAAAGAATAAGCATAAACAATCCAAATACATCTCTTTAGTTGTATCCATTTTTTATGTCTTCTTACTTGTTGATCTTTTATTATATCGTGCCTTCACATAATTTTTTTTAGAAATGATTGGAGAAATAGTATTAACTTTGTAATACAATCGGCTACAAGTTCAATACAGTATTACCAAATCCCGTACCAAACCGAAATTTAAAACTTTTGGTGTATGATGTCTACTTTTAACTATCAAATACCGAATTATCGAACCAAAATTTAAAATTTTGATATTTAATATCTACTTTTAACTATCAATTACCGAATTACTATACTTAGAATTTGAAAATCCCAAATCGAAAACCGACTATCCACCCTTACAAACACGTATACTAGCAATAATGATTAATGATAATAATATAGACATATTGATAAAACCAACTATAGAAATAGCAAAGCCATAATTAAAAGAGATACCTTAAAAAGTACTAGTACTCCAATCGCAATAATTGCAATATCTAAATAAAATAAAAATAAAAATAAAAGAAAAACAATTATTCTAAAAATTAAAGTTGAATTCCACAAAACCCTTTTACAATCTCTCTCAACAGTCGCGCTTCTTCACGATCCACCACTCGCTACCTACCAAAACCCTAAAATACACACAATCTCCATAGGAGAGAGAGTGTGTGTGTGTATGTATATGTGTGTCACTTTGTGTATCTGAGAGAGTTGATTAAAGGAGAAGAAGCTTAGAGGGAAAGAGCAAACTTCTCTCTCTTTCTCTCTCTCCTATTTTATTGCTCCAGGTACTTCAGATCACTCTTATGCTTCTTCTTTTTTCTGGTTTAGTGTTTTTTTTTTTTCGAATATTGGTGCTGATGTATGGTGTTTAGAGAGATGGCTCTCGTTTATTTATTTTTTTGATATTTTCCCTGGTTTATTAACTTTTTGTAATTTGATAGTTTGTGACTTGAGATCGATCGGCGATGACGGCGGCAGTGGCAGTGGCGGCGGCGGCGTCTCAACCACCTGTGTCTGCTCAAGTTGTGCGTGTTCATATCATTCTCTTCTCTGTTTTTTTTCTAACCGCAGTTTTAGTTTTATTTGTTTTGTTTTTGTTTTTTCGCGGTATAGATGGATACTGAGTGAGTTGATTTTGTGTGATTGTAGGTGGGAAATGCATTTGTGCAGCAGTATTATCATATACTGCACCATTCACCAAGGCTGGTATTTAGGTTTTATCAGGATATAAGCAAGCTTGGTTGCCCTGAAGATGATAGCTCCATGAGCATTACGTCCACAATGCAAGTAAGCCCACCTGAACTATGCTTCCCACCACTATGTTCTTTTTTGGTCCGCTTTCAGAAACTTGCAGGCGATGTGTCGAAGCTACTCCTTTATTTTCGTTTAGTATGACATCATTTGTATTTGGGAGGTCTTTTTGTTAGGGATGACAATGAGGCGGGAGGTTAGAGCTTTTTCGAGTGTGGAGCGGGGCGGATGCGGGTTAGGGCTAAAGAATCTTTTAATTCACTGTTTACTCAAATTTGGTATTAGTTTTGCACATGTTTGGGCATTAGTCATAAAAAATGTAACTGATTGAATATTTATGAAATTTTTTTGAATGGCCAAAATCTAGAAAGAAGAAAAAAGCGATTTTGTTTATTACATCAAATGTAACTAATTCAAAGTTACCAAAAAAAAAGTTATTGACATGTTTAAAAGAAGAGTATTATAAAGGCAAAATTGCATTTTAATGCGAGACTAACATGTTAATTTTTTTCAACAGTTAACAAAATTCAAAATTTTAAGTTGAAAACTCATCCGCCAATTAATTGAAACGTTTCTTACAAATTATGCGGGGTGGGGTGGGTTAAAACAACAAATCATGCTATGTGGGGCGGGGCGGGTTGAAATCTTAGCGGGTTTGCCCTGCAACCGCCCCGCCCCATTGTCATTCCTACTTTTTGTCTTTGCCACATGCCTTTATATATTTTCGAAATACTTTTAGCTATTAAATGTGTAACTTGCTATATTCTTTGTACATGTTCGGAATTTGTACATTATATAGATATTTTGAAAATAAAATATCGTGTCCTAATTAAGGCTGAACTTTCCATGGTTCACTGTCATTGCAACTTGTGTTATTATTTCCACTTGTCCTAGGAAAATACTACAATGAAGACAGAAATAAGGCAGTTGTGATGCATGATATTGTTGTTTGTTTTTAGTTTCATACTGAAATGGCTTAACACCTTGTCTCGGGTGTCTGGGCTTTATTAATGAATTTGTTTGATAAGCAAGATATCCAGAGCGCCAGCTGGTGCACGTTTTTTTGGTTTTAGAAATTTTAGAAGAGTGCTGATCTATTGCTTTTTACAAGAGTTCAAAAATGGTTTCACCTAGTGACTTGCTTTTAGTAATTAATTAAAGCAGTTTGCTCTTCCACCGTGTCTTGTTTTTCCTTGTTAACATTAAGTTGGCAGTACTAAAGTCTCACATTTTGTCTTGTTTAATGGCCAACATTTAGGCCATCAATGATAAGATACTGTCACTTAACTATGCGGACTTCAGAGCAGAGATTAAGTCTGTGGATTCCCAAGAGTCCTTCATGGGGGAGTGCATGTCCTTGTTACTAGATATTTGACTGGGAAAGACAACTTGATCCGAAATTTCTCTCAAACTTTCTTCCTGGCTCCACAAGACCGAGGGTACTTTGTTTTGAATGATATGTTTCGATATGTGGAGATTGCCAAACAACAAGATGTTGTACAAGTTCCAGAAACTGATGTGTTGGCTCCTGTTACTCCAGAGCAAAGTAATTGAACAATTGATTAAATTTTGGTTTTTATAATGACCTTATTAGCAGCTGAATACTAACTTATTTGTTTGCAGTTGTTGCAGATCCCCCTCCAGCTCAGGAGAATCATATTTATGAGCAGAGCACACCATCTGTTGAGGAAGCTAATGGGGGAGAAGTTTACAATCCTCCTGAGGATTATAGTGTGCCTGTTGTGGTAGAGGAAGTGCCAGTGGCTGAGATTGTTGATGAAGTGCAAGGTGACTCGAAAATGGTAGCTGAAACTAACATCATAATTAAAGAAGTCCCAAAGAAGTCTTATGCTTCAATTGTAAGTGACCATGGGCAAAGTAGATCGAGACGTATTTCATCTTAGTTTACCTTTTAATGGGTTAATTTCCAATTTTCATTTGGTTGTGTAAATCTGGAAGCTTAACATTTAGGTGTGTAGCTCTAAGATTTTATGCTAGTGTTTGTTGAGCACTGCTCAAATAATTTGCGCTGTCAATTTTTGTCTTTGGTGGTGATAATTTTAGGAAGGGCATCTTTGGAAGCTTTTAGTTGAACAGTTTCATGTAATTTTCAGGTCATGCATCTAAAGGAAAGTGCTACAACTTTCTCCCCTCCTACAGCACCTGCTCCTAGGAAGATTGTGCCTAAGAATGTTGAGCAAGTGAGACAACCTCTTGCACCAGCACCAGCTGATAGCCCTGTTTTAAGCTTAGACTTTGTTGATAATGTGAATAACCAAGAGGGAGAAGGCATGGCACTGTTCCTCAGAAGTTCTAATTTTTTACCTGTTGATTCGGTTCATCGTATTTATTCTTATTGATATCCTTGCTCTAACTGCATCCAACAGCTGATGGACACTCCATCTACATCAAAGGTCTACCTATGAGTGCCACCGCCGCCATGCTTGAAGATGAGTTCAAGAAGTTTGGACCTATAAAGAATGGAGGCATTCAAGTCGGAAGTAACAGAGTATGTGTGCTTGCACCAATATTTTGGCTTTTTAAGGGATACATTAGCAGTTTATAGTTGTTTCTGCGTATTTTTATAATAAGTTATTGTTGGTGGATGACAGCAACAGGGATTTTGTTTTGTCTTTGTGGAATTTGAGGTGGAAACTGATGTGCAAAAGCAATTAAGGTACTTTCCCTGTGATTTGTTACAAGTAACTTTCATGTGATTCTCCACATAATGTTTTCCTCTATGAGTTGTAGTTTCTGAGAAAAGAAGTGGCCACTTGGCTAGTATTTATATTGCTTTAAGTGTTTCCATGTATGATTGAAGATGTTGTGCACATCTGTACTGCTGATGGCTGCCTATAGCTTGGAATGTTGTAATTCCTGTTGTCTTTATGGATCTCTCTAAACATATGTGATGTTAGGTCATTACAAATTATGCCTTGGTATACTTGGATCTTTTTCATTTTATTGTATTTCTCTAGTTGTATCAGAATATCCATAGGGCTTCAACCGGTATGACAAATGCAAATTCTCCTAGAGGAATTGTTGTAATTAAGTGTATAATGTCTCGATGACTAAGAGACGTGCCAAATTGTCAAAATTAGCTAGTTTTATCTAGCTGTCAATTTGTTTTTAGAAAGTGCATGGAGTGCAACATTTGTGCTTCTTGTTGTCAGTTTGAGTTTGGATAACTTTTTCAAAATATTTTTGAAGGGTCAAATTGTGAGAAAAGATGCACATAAGTTCACCTATTTATCAATTAGCAAGGTGGATTACAACAATGGGTTAAACACTTAGTTCTGTCAATTAATTAATGTTATATTTTATAAGATATGAGCATCATCTAAAAGATTAATATTACTTGAACTTTATCAAAAGATTAATATTTTATTCAATAGAATAATGAACCTACATATTATGATTTATAGTTTTTAATTTAGTTTGACAACTCATGAATTTATCTTAATGGAATATACCTACCAAATAAGTGGATAAACAAATCTTAACCAAAAGGAACTTCAAAACTACAAAAAAAAAAAATCAGATTAAAGAATATTACAGGTACTCTCATAATCACAATGTCAAAAAAAAATTAGAATAGAATGTCTGTTGAATACTTGTCTGAAAAAATAAAATAAAATAAAATAACTTTCTATTTTTTTTAGAATCAAAAAATACTCTAATAGCGCACATAACCGTATATTTGTAATATTCTCACTTTGGATCTCTCATTTATTATTACTATAACATGGATAAAATAACAATATGACAATTTAATGGATAATTATGTGGCACCATTTGACTTGACACAGTTTAAGAAAAAAAGGAGGACTTGTGATCCAAAACAAACCTTGGACATCACCACAAATCATTCATTAAGTGTAAAAGAGAAATTTTAAAATTAAGTTGTTTCTAATTATAGAAAGGTGACATTCTTTTCAGGACAGACTAAAAAGGAAAAGGTGCCATATAAATTGGGACAAAGAGAGTACTAATTAGTTTGGTAAATATGAACTTTTGATGTGAGTATTCTTGATATGAGTACTAATTAATTTGTCTTGAGCTGAAAAATCGCTTTTGCTTTTATTCAAAAACTCATTTTAGAGAATAAAGAGTTAACATTAACAGATAACAAAAATTTGTTAACCACTTGAGGTTCTAAAAGCATGTTGAGAACTTATGACTCCATCGGTTTTTCAGAAAATATATAAAAGAAAAGAAATGTAGCAACTTGGTTTGCTTATATTTATACTCGTCAACAATTCTACTATTAGACCACTCATGTTCTTTGATGAAATACTTTTGTTTATATTTATACTCATCAAGTGCAATTTTACATGTTTAAAACCAATGGACATACGTCAGTTTTCATAAAAAAAAAAAAATTAAAAACCATTGGTGTACCATTGTTTTTTTAAAAAAAAAAAATATTAAGAACAATCATAATTTAAAAGCCCCATTGGTGTACCGTTGGTTTTCTTTTTAAAAAGATTTTAAAAAAATTCATTGACAAAATCGACGTAGTCCCTTGGTTTTGTCCATCGGTTTTTTGAGTTTTTGAGGTAGTGTTAGTTCAGTTAATAAATTCAATCTTATATTTCGTCACCAAAAGCTTGGCCAAACCCCTTTTATTCTCTAAAATAAGCGCCGTTTAAAAACACTTTTGATTGTTCAAAAGGTTGGCCAATCAAAGCTATAAAAGGCTCTTACCAACTGTTTATAGGTCCATCTAATAGAAAAGCTAAATTTATTGTAGAATATAGTTGCAACAGACCATCGTGTCATAACTCCAGTGTTATATTAACTATATTGGAGGGGATGTGTGTCTATCTAATGGAAGTTGGGACTGTTAAGAGTTGATGCTAATTTTGCATTGCTTAGTTGAAACTAGACTGAATAGTCCGATAGACAACTCTAATTGTTCGGATTTGAAGTCCCATTATCTTGCTTCACAAAGTTTCAACTAAATATCTGAACTCAATCAAAATAGTAATTTTCTATTGAAACTGCAGCACTTATACTGATATATTTATCACTGCTTTAGTGACCTTTGTTGTGTGATGCTTGTTTTTTCTGAATCTTTTCAGTTTTTTTGACATGTCTGATTACTTTTTGTTTCTCTATGTATCAGGCTTCTCCAATTTTAATTGGTGGACGCCAAGCTGCCGTTGAAGAGAAGAAGTCTACCAGTTCTCGAGGCAAGTTCAATTATTCTCCTATGGTGGTAATGAATTAATGATGACATCAACGTAATTGAAAAAATAAACTATAAAGTGAGAAGGGGATTTGTGGGTTTTTGACGAATCTGTAGGCCTATGTTCCATTAATTTTTGTAGTGATTTTATCCCTAGAGCTGCTTTGTCTCTTGTGATAATTCGTTGAAGACATGTATGCCGATAATTCTTGTGGTTGAATTGAATTATGTTCCCTCTATTTCAAGTAACACTAGGGGTAGATATCCATCAAGAAGGGTTAATGGATTCAGGAATGATGGAGTACGTGGGCAAGGAAACTACAATGGAAGTGGGAGGGGCTATAATCGCGGTGATTTCAATGGAAGAAGTGAGTTCAACAACAAAGGTGGCAATCGCGAAGGGTCATCCAATCGTGGAGGTGGTGATGACTATTAGCGAAGTGACAACAATGGGCGAATGAATCGTGGTGGTGGTGGTGCTGGTATGGCAAATGGAACTGCCAAAAATATGACACCACGGATTTCAGCTACAGCTTGAGGAGGAGAAGTAGTTTTGGGCAAATAAGTGAAAGCTAATTTAGTTATTCTTTTTTAATTTGAAATGATTGGATGTGGCAGGTAGGAAGTTGTCACTCTTGCGGCATGTTGTGCCTTTCCCTAATTTTTGCCGTTAATTGGTATAGAGGTTGGAGTAGCTTCTGTTTTTGTAGCATATTGTTATCTTGTTCCCTAGGAAGAGGTTGATTATCCACTCATTTTGTAAGCCACGTTGTATTTGTTGAATTATTTTTGGGTCGTCTCTTGCACTTTAACTTTGTCTGCTCTTAACCACATGTACCTACAGATGTGAAATGTTTCACTTCCATTCTTCTGCTTTAGGACTATAATATGAATTATGTTAAATTTTCTTTCTCTAAACCATTAAATCTGTTAGATTAATAAACTTTAAAGGGTCCAACCTTTGTATTTTGGGTCTTATTAATTCAAAAACTAGACTATTTTTTAAGGTAGTAATTTAATACAATACTTGGAATGCAAAACAAATATGACCTATTTTTCATTTTTAAAAGGGATCATCTATTATAATGAATATAAGAGTTTAGCTTACATACACGAGAGAGATTGATGATTATAATTCAATTGAAAGTTACTGGAATTTTTCAACTCTAGCAAGTTAATCTCTTGAGGTAATTGGTCATCAACTTTTTTTTTTTGTCTTTCAAAGGTCACTTTCAACTTTCAATGATCATCTTCACTAAATTTTGTATTTCATGATGAATTCCATAGCGTGACAAATTTAATTTTAGGCTAAAGTCATCGACTGTCCCTTAAAGTTGTCCGCATAATTCACTTAAACATCTTAACTAGAACTTGTACCTATTAAATAATGTGATAGGGGTTACTTGATGTAATACATAAGGACAATTAAGGGTAGTTAAGGGATTAGCCAAGTTAGTTATGAAAGTTGTTAATTCTTCTGTTAGTCAGTTAGGAGTCAGTATGTGTGCATATATAAGCACTGTTCCATTGTAAATGTACATTTGAGTTTTTCTGCATTACTACTGAAATAATATTCTTCTTCTTCTTATTCAATGTCTCTCTGATTAGCTCATCTATGGTATGCTAGGATTGTGTAGTTTTTCATAATTCAACATGGTATCAGAGCCACACACCCACGATTGTGAGGTTTATTGAAGTTAATTGTGCAGTTTCAAGCTTAGTTGATCCTCATAAATGGCAGCACCTAAGTTTGATCACAATCATGCTTTATTTTTGCATCCCTCCGACACCACTGGTGCTTGTATCATTCCTATACAGCTGATTGGATCTGATAACTACTCCATTTGGAACAGGGCTATGCGCATTCAATTTCTTGGGAAGAACAAGCTTCGAATTGTCGATGGCAGCCTGACTAGAGAGGATTTCGGAGCAGAGTTAGGGCATCAATAGGATCAATGCAATGCCATTGTTTAGGGTTGGATCATGAGTTCAGTTACTTCGGAATTGCACACTGGGATTGTCTATGCAACAAGTGTAAGAGCAGTTTGGGAAGATCTTAGGGAGCGTTTTGATAAAGTGAATGCTTCGAGGATCTACCAGCTACATAAAGCTATGGCCACTACTATACAAGGTACTGATAGCATTCCTACTTATTTCTCCAAATTATGAAATTTCTGGGATGAGTTTGCGAGCATTGTACCACCTTCCTGTGATTGCCCTACTTCTAAGGATTTTACTGTACATCTAGAGAGACAAAAATTGATGCAATTTCTGATGGGGATGAATGAAAATTATGATCAATCACGTAGTCAAATTCTCATGGTAGAGCCTACTCCTACTATCCACAAGGCATATGATATGCTTGTTGAAAGGGAGAGTCAGAGATCTCTAACATCCTCCATAGGTGGTAAGGGTGCAGATCTGGCTGCTCTCATGGCTGGGAAAGGAATGCCTAATCGTTATAACAAAGGCACATCAGCTTCACAGTCACAGTCATCTACACAACACTACCACAAAGGCAAGAAAAATTGGGACAAAATATGTGACTTTTGCAGGCTACAAGGTCATGTGGAGGATAACTGTTTCAAAAATTTCATGGATACCCACCTGATTGGAAGTTTAAGAAGAAGGGAACAGGAAACACTGCTTATCATGCTCAAGCTGATAATAATTCACATTATATGCAATTAGGTGTAAGAGATAATGGTTTGGATCCTTCAATCCCTAAGGATCTGCCAAGAGCTCTATAGTTAACTAGTGACCAACATGGTAACATTTCACAGATGTTTGATGGGAATAATGCTACTGCAAATGTGATGGCTAATATGGCAGGTATGGTTCATACTCCTATCTCCAAAATTGCCAAACTAAAATGGATAATTAATAGTGGTGCAACTAATCACATGGTTTCTAGTTTAGAAGTTTTGCATGATGTGAGAGTTGTTAAGACTGAACAAAACAAGAGAGTTTATTTACCAAATGGTGGTGTAACATTGGTAACTCATACATGTAGTTACAAGCTAGCAGACATAGGAGTATTACATGATGTCTTGTTTGTGCCAGATTTCCACTACAATCTTTTGTCTATATCAAAAGTTACCAAAGAACTCAATTGTTTTGTATCTTTTTATCCTGGATTTTGTTTATTCCAAGATCTTTCCAATGGGAAACTGAAAGGGATTGGTAGAGAAGAGAATGGTCTCTATTTTTTAACTCAGTCCAACTCCTATAACACCAAAGTTCATGCCAATGATAATGCTAAAAGTTTTGCTGCACAAAGTGACAAGAAGAACATTATGTTATGGCACAGAAGACTTGCACATGCCTCAGTAGGGTCTATTAAAGACATGTTAGGTTACACTCTTGACGATTGTAAAGCAGTTTTACATAATTGTGAGATATGTCCTTTAGCTAAACATACTAGATTTCCCTTTCCTAGCAGTACTACTAGGTCAATGCATTTTTTACTTTACTACCTTTGGATGTTTGGGGTCCATATAATACCCCTACTTTTGATGGAAACAAGTTTTTTCTCACCATTGTTGATGATTTTTCAAGAATTGTATAGGTCTTTCTGTTGAAATACAAAAGTGATGTGTTGCTGCTTCTTAAACAGTTTTTCAGAATGGTTGTTACTCAGTTTAATACTACAGTTAAAGGTGTGAGAACAGATAATGGGGGTGAATTCATTAGTAGTTCAATGCATGCATTGTTGACATAATCTGGTATCATACATTATAAGACATGTGATGAGACCCCTCAGCATAATGGAATTGCTGAGAGGAAGCACATGCACCTTCTTGAGGTTGCCAGAGCTTTGAGGTTTCAGGGACATATTCCACTTCAGTTTTGGGGGCATTGTATTCTTACTGCAGCCTATATCATAAACAGTCTACCTTCCCATACTTTAGAAGGCAAGTCACCTTATGAAGTCTTTTTTGGACAAAAACCAAGCCTTACACACTTGAGAACACTTGGTTGTTTATGCTTTGCAAGCAATATGCCTAGAACTGATAAGTTTGCACCAAGGGCAATAAGGTCAATGTTTATGGGGTATTCAAGTGTTACTAAAGGTTACATATGTTTTGATCTTCAACACAAAAAATTCTTTGTAAACAGAGATGTGATATTTCATGAAGATCAATATCCTTTTCAACACTTCTCTAAGTCAGTTGAACCTTCCTACCATGAGTTTTCTCATTCTCCTGAGTTTTATATCTAGGATGATTTACCAGCTGATATCACTAAACCTCCAAGTGATCTACCCCCTCCACATCCACTTTTAGTTCATGTTCTTGTTGTTTCACCACCTATACCATCTGCTCACATCCCTCATGCATCTCCACCTCTTAGGAGATCTACCAGAACATCTAAGCAGCCTTTATGGTTTTCAGATTATGTTTCCAAACCCTCAGCTAACACCGTCTTGTATCCACTAGAAAATTTTGTTTCTTATGATCACTTGTCACCATCTTATCAGAAATATTTGAAAGTTTTTTTCTGCTATATGTGAACCTAAATCTTACAAAGAGGCAGCTTTAGATGTGAGATGGATGGAGGCTATGCAATCTGAATTGCAAGCCCTCCAAGACAATCAGACATGGGATTTGGTCCCACTTCCTCAAGGCAATGTTCCTATTGGTTGTAGGTGGGTTTACAAAGTGAAACTGAAAGCTGATGGGAATATTGAACGATTTAAAGATAGACTAGTGGCAAAAGGTTACACTCAAAGGGCAGGTTTTGATTTCCATGAAACTCTCTCCAGTTGTTAAGATTGCTACTGTTAGGACTGTTCTTTCTTTGGCTGCTCAGCATGGGTGGCCTATTCATTAGTTAGATGTTTATAATGCCTTTTTTCAAGGTGATCTTTATGATAAAGTCTATATGCAGTTGCCAGAGGGTTTTGCAAGTCAGGGGAAGTCTGGACTTGTATGCAGACTTGTCAAATCCCTCTATGGGCTTAAACAGGCAAGTAGGGAATGGAATTTGAAGTTGACTGAAGCACTATTGGAATCTGATTTTGTCCAAAGCAGTTTAGATCATTCATTGTTCATCAAAAGGAAAGGTTCAGACATGGTGGTGATTCTTGTTTATGTAGATGATATGCTGGTAACATGAAGCAATTTGACTCTTGTTGAACACACAAGACTGTTTTGCACAAAGCTTTCAAGATCAAAGATCTTGGTGAATTGAAGTTTTTTCTTGGTATAGAGTTTAGTAGGTCTACCAAAGGTATTTTAATGAACCAAAGGAAGTATGCCTTGGAAATCATTTCAGACTTGGGATTGGGAAGTGCCAAACTTGCTTGGACTCCACTTGAAGCCAATATGAAGTTAACAGTTCCAGAACTCCTGAAGATAGTAGGATTAAGTGGGCTTAGCTTAGATAAATGCTCTTTAAACTCATTCAATATCTTTCTCGCCTTATCCTGCTAACAGCCTATGAATGTGCGCTTGTCGGAAATCATCTTCAATCATCGATTCCTAGTGCGCTGATTCGAGAACAAGCTCATTTTCGTGGACTGTCTCACAGGAGATCTAGATGATGAGTTTTTTGAAGACAAGGAACAATATCAAAGGTTAGTAGGCAAGATGTTATATTTGACTATGACAAGACCAGATATTGCCTACTCAGTCTAAACACTCAGCCAATTTTTACAGCAACCTAAGAGGACACACTGGGAAGCAGCAATAAGGGTGATGAAGTATGTAAAGAGGAACCAGGACTTGGAATACTATTAAGTAGCAAACAGTCAAACCATCTAAGTGTCTGTTGTGATGCAGATTGGGCAACATGCCCTAATTCAAGAAGATCAGTGTCAGGTTTTCTAGTTAAACATGGTGAAACATTATTGTCATGGAAATCAAAGAAGCAGAGTGTGGTATCTAGAAGATCAGCTGAATCTGAGAATAGAAGCATGGCTAATGCAGTTTCAGAGTTAGTATGGATTATTGCATTATTGAAAGAACTGGGGAATGAAGTAGAACAACCAGCTATAGTGTACAGTGATAGCAAGGTAGCTTTACAAATAGCAGCTAATCCGGTGTTTCATGAGAGAACAAAACATATAGAAATTGATTGTCATTTTATCAGATAGAAGATACAGGCAGGGATTATGAAGACTGAACATGTAAGCTCTAAGGAGCAACTTGCAGACATATTAACCAAAGGACTACCCAGATTGCAACATGAGTTTTTAGTAGGCAAGCTTGGTGTGTTGAATGTTTTTGCACCCACCAGCTTGAGGGGAAGTAATGTGATAGGGGTTACTTGATGTAATACATAAGGACAATTAAGGGTAGTTAAGGGATTAGCCAAGTTAGTTATGAAAGTTGTTAATTATTCTGTTAGTCGGTTAGGAGTCAGTATGTGTGCATATATAAGCACTGTTCCATTGTAAATGTACAGTTGAGTTTTTCTGCATTACTACTGAAATAATATTCTTCTTCTTCTTCTTCAATGTCTCTCTAATTAGCTCATCTATGGTATGCTAGAATTGTGTAGTTGTTCATAATTCAACATTAAACACTTAAATTGTTCAAAACATATATCTATTAAACACAAAACGCTGATATGGCAACATAAGTGTACCTTACTTGACATTAGGCGCGTGAACAGGTTCCAAATATCATTTTATTTTTATTTATTTTCTAAGAACTTGTACCTTTTTTTGTTTTATTGACATTTGGCATTAAAATCATTTTTTATTTAAAATTAATTTCTTGGTAAACCCAAGAAATCAACCCTGCCCCCTTTTTCAGCCATCGTCTTTTTCGTCCATACTCTCTGGTTTTTTTTTAACTTTGTTATTTCATTTATTTTCATTCTTTATGCAATCTGAATCTACTAATTAATTTGATTTTGCAATAAGAAAGAAGATTTTCAGGCATTGAAGTACTTAAGAAAGTTAGTCGGACTCTGTTCATCTATATTTCTAGCCACTTTGAACCGACATCACCACACAAATTAAAATATAAGTTAAGCTTATTGACAATGATATCTTAAAATTTCATAGAATTAATTTGAGTATTCTCGATTTCTTATCGCCGTTAATTTCAAAATGATTCACATTGATTTATTTTTCATAGGCATCTCAAAAATCATTTTGCTAAGCAACGGATTATTCACGAATAGATTTAATCCCCATAATTTATAGGAATAATAAGAAGAAAAACAAAAAGTAATCTGCCAAAGGAGTTGAGAACGGCGAGTGCCTAGGAAAGAAGAACAGGCAAAAGTTTTAGTAGGTGCGGTTGAAATATTTAGGGTTGAAGACAGTACTTATTTTTTTATCTTTCAAAATTATAAAATAATTTTTTATAGTTAGATTGGGCAATAGGCCATGGGCCAGGTGTCATAATTTTATTCGTAACTATTTTAAGCTACGGCATGTGAGTTACACGCACGGGGTTTTATGTATTGATTATCGTTTTGTGTCTAATAAATATATATTTGTTAATATTAAAGTGTCTAATAGGTACTAGCCTTAGTAGAGGTGTCTAAGTGAATTATGTGGACAACTTTAAGGAGCCATGAATGACTTAAGCCTTAATTTTAGGAAAAAATGTTACATCAAATGGTCATTCATTCAATATAATGAAACTACTGTCTAGTGAAGTAATTTATTTTACCTACAAAGTAACAACTGATAAAAAGCCACTTGAACGATAGAATAGTTTGCAATTTGTACCATTAATATACGTGCTTTTTTTTTATTCTTTCTAATGCTTTGCACCTTAGATTCTCCTTTATTCTTCTTTATAAATTATAACTAATTTTATTTTTTATAATAAATTGTGAACTATTATCTTTAACCATAAAAATATTACACCTACAAAGCATACAAAGGAAGCAACCACCATCTAGGAAAGGTGCTAGTTTCTTGAGCCTCCAACAAAAACCAAGAAAACTACTCAGCAAACATAAACAAATTGCTATAACCTTTTTATTTTACTGTATTTAAAATTCAAGAAGCTTGACTAATTAATTAACGGGGAGAGTCAAAATTGAGTGTGATGTGTGAACAACAACCATCATGTTCCCCTACCCTCTTATTTCCTTGCTTATTTGGCCGATCTCTACCCAATTCGGGTGGCCGGACATTAAACCACTGACGTGTGCTCAATGGAATAGTAGAGAGCGTAGTTAATTTGAGAAATTTTTAAGTGGTAAAGTGAAAAGTGATGCCAAATTTAGATGACACTTATTAAGTATTTGACCTATTTTATATTAAAATCTTATAAACTTAGATGTCATTTTGCCATAGTTTGACGCCTAAGAGCATAACCAAAACTGTATCCGCACCTTTTGTCGAGTATTATTATTTTTAATTTTATCTAATTTTGTATGACCTAACATCCACGTTTCGATTACAATTATCTTGTGAATATGTTAAAACTTTAGAAACCCAGCATTTACTTCTAAATACCATTGCTGGGTTTACAATTGTTCTATAGACAGTTGACTTGACTGTCAATTTGATAAACTACCGTACATTCTCCTGTGAGTTAATTTTCTAAATTAGAGTGGCATTAATTTGTTTTCAATGTAACTAAACAGTATAAATAAAAGTAATACAGTGAAAAGCGTAGCAACACCAATATCTTCACATGACATGCGTCTCTTACATAATCTTGTAATACATTTTTACTTGCTAACTTCCATCATTTCAACGAGTGAATATTGCTCCTCTCAGTGTTTTATTTAGTGCTAAACATTCTTATAAACCCCAAAACCAAATTATAGCATGCAAGTCCTTTAGCTGACAATAACTTCTAATTATATATATCCAGAGCTTCTCTGTAGGGATATTGGGTATAAAGAGAGCCTCTGCCGTGAGATCTCGAGAACATTTCAAAACAGAACATGAAGAGATTCAACAAAGAAAAGAAGAGACCCAAACACGCAAGAGTAACTGTCTATGAAACCCCTGAGGATTCTAGTTACAAAGTAGATTCAATAACATAAAGGATCTTCTGTTGGGAAATTGCATCCTGGTCCTGAGTGAACGGCAGTGTATAATGCATGGACATCAAATTGCTTGCCACACAAGCCATTCTAACATTTCAATCCTTTTATAAGAGTTATGTCCTGACCATCTTGTTGGTATTTCAACTATTCCACCCAGTTCTGCTACCTCCTACCAGCACAATTATATGGACCTGCTGCAAACCAAGATTTAGCCAGATGGGAAGGTAACACCTTGTCTCTGCGGAGTTTGAACCCTTCCAACCTTTGGTTTAGAATCTCTCCTTTTGCAAATGAACAAAGTAAAGGTTATAACACTCAGTTCAGTGTTATAACCTCATAAATGTGCAGTTAGAATATATCTTTCTATTCACAAAGTAAATGAACGTATTCATAGGAATTGATAGTCACTTCCCAGGATTCCAGAGGGAGGTTGTCTATTTTTAGAAGTACTCCCTTTGTCCCAATGTATATGATGTGGTTTAACTGGCACGGAGTTTAAGAAAGAAGAAAGATAAGACCTTTAAAACTTGTGGTCTAAAATAAGTCATAGATGTTTGTGTGACTATAAATCATTTTATCAAGGCTAAAATGAACATTTAAAGTCAAATTGTTACTCCCTCTATCCCAATTTATGAAACATTGTGACACATTTTCTTCTTTAGTAAATCCAAAAAAGAACGACAGATTTATATATTTAGTAACAATTTAACTTAAAAATATCCATTTTACCCTTAGTAAAATGATTTATAGCCACATAAACATTTATGACTTACTTTAGACCACAAGTTTCAAAAGTCTTTCTATCAAACCACATCACATAAATTGAGAAGGAGGGAGTACTAAACATAGAATTGTGTCAATTCTTTTTGAGACGGATTAAAGAAGAAAGTGAGTCATATAAAGTGGAGCAGATGGAGTAGTACCTTTTGAGTGGCAGTTCAAAACATAAAACAATGTCATTAGCAAATACAACACACTCAATTTCAATGTTATAAACCCATAAATGTGTGTTGTATTTCTGATCTCCTTTTTTTGTCTAGTAACCAAGAAATCCCCAAGGGCTAGGAGCGCACGGTTCAAACCCCAATGGTAATAGGTCAGTTCACCCTCTACTCCAATTCAAGACCAGGGTTATATTTGTGGTAGGTTTCAAACGCGTGAGTACTGAGTGCGTCTAGCATAGGGGTAGAAAAATCAAACTCAATTAAGTTTGGTGGGTTATTGATCTGCCCATTTATTAGCTCAACCAATTTCATATGTAGCCCAAATTAACTCATGAGAAATTTTGCCAATTTTTTGTAAAGATCTTTTAAATTTTGATGTCATATATAGCCATAATAAATTACTTTTTCTTATTAGATACTAAAAAGTTTTAAAAGAACAAATAAAACAATTAAAACTTAGTAAAGATTGGGCGGGTCAGATTATGACTCATTACCTGACCCATTTTAACCCAAGCAAATTTTTTGCTTGGTAGGGTTGGGTCTTGACCCGTTTTGACCGCCTCAAATTTAACCCAACCCATCCAATTGTCATCCCTAATCTAACACACACAGCATGCTGCACTCTTACAACTAGACCAAAGCCCTGGGGATAATTGTAAGTAGCAGCGTCAAGTTGTGCCAGTGCAGACAATTATTTGGGTGACTGTACTAATGAATTGCTTCATTAGTGTGTCACATAACACCCTTCACTTTAGTTTCTTGAGGAAGCCCACAAATACCAAGGAATTTGATTCTGCTATATCAGTTAACAAGGAGAGTCACATGTAGATATCAGATATCTGAATGTCTATAATCAACCTGAATGAAGTAGCCTAACTTATCTAACCCAGTCATGTATACCATAATTTATCTGGACACAACAAATTCTGCAATTGTTGGTCATCCTTTCCTCCATAAAGTTCAAAGAAGGGTGATGCACAGAGCCTTAGTCATCTGACATCAAACTTTTCTGATATCAATAGGTGAGAAATTGCTTTTAATGTCTACACTCATCTTAGTATTTTGAATACAACCAACCTGTAAAAACTTGCATCCCAGCTTTAGTCCAATTTGGGACGAGAATCTTGATGATGATTACAGAAAAGGCGGTAAAAGGGAATGTTCATTACCTATGAGAAAAAGTTTCATAAAAGAAATACACATGGGCCTTCCATTCAAAAATATATAGCAACTCCTAATATAATATATTTTTGAAAGAAAAGACCATGCATATTGCTATCATGAAAATTATACTTTTTCTAACATAGGCAAGCAAGCATTTGCTCAAGATTCACACTCCCAAAACCAAAATTGGTCTTGCAATTATTCTTCACGTTGGGGTGGTAGTCTTTGAATACAAGATAATCATTTTTGTGTCATATCAGATGGATAAGGAACAAAACAAAAATTTATAGGCACCATGCAATGTTGACCTTCCTTTCATGTTTGGACGACACAGCCAATTCTTGTTATTATTCATCTAATTTCTGCATTGCAAACTTCATTCACCAGAATATTTTCTGAACCAGTATATATGAGACACCCTATCTAATATTTATCAATTACTTCTACAAAATCACCAATTACCAATGGAGACAAGAAAATATAGCTTATATCTATGCTACTTTAAGGTAGCAGCTTTGCCAGACAACTGCCCGAGAAAAAGGTAATATGAATTTATTCTACCTACACCAAAGTGTGAAGAGGAAACACTTGAAACCCTAAACTGACAACTTCATCACTCAACTAGACCATCACCTCAGCTTATGCATATTTATCCTAAGTGATCCTAAAGAGTAAAGTTTGGGTGCTAATTCAAGCTCAAGTTTTATCTACACTTGTTTAGTTCAAGCCTATTGGGCATTTAAAGTAATTCTCAAAATTTACTGGAGTTCTTAAAGTAATCCTCTCTAACATACTTCTTTTTGGGATAACCGAGAATCTCCCCCGGGAGTTAGCTGGCCTAACCCCAGTTGGCCAACGGGTTTGAAACACGGTAGAGTATGAGCCCATCACTCCAATCTCAAATACCACGCTTCGTGTCAGTGGCAGGAAGTGAACTCGTGATGTGCTCCCAATCAGCATATACCAAGCCATGCCTTTTAGTCTTGTGGTGATAAACTTGCCATTTGGAAAGTTAGAATTAAAGAGTTGCTAAAAAGGGAAAGATGTATTCTTTTTTAAACGGACTCAAAAGGAAAGTAGGACAAATAAATTGAAACAGAGGGAGTATAAAACAAAGATATTTACTATTTATTTTTTGATAAAGCAAAGATACTTACAATTTGCTTAGGTTACCATACTTTTATATGAAAATGCTATGAGAAAGGGAGTATCAACAGCATGATTAGAGTGAAACCAGCACCAATCAAAGTTTATATATTCATGAGATAGCCAACACCAGAGGCAACTAAGAAAGTTCCCCAAACAATATGCCCGTCTTTTTTCTTCAAACATGTGCTTGGCAAGGATTGACAATAAAAGAAAAGGGAGACCACCTCTTGAATTGCTATGTGAAACTATAATTATTATACAATGCAAACTTGAAATGTGTTTGGGAAGGATTGACAATAAAAGAAAAGGGAGAAACCACCTCTTGGAACTTATAAATAAATTGTTATGCAATGAAAACTTGACATGTGCTTGGATTATTACCTCTCTCAAAAACAAAGCTTGACATGTTCCTGGGAAAGATTGACAATAAAAGAAAATGGAGAAACCACCTCTTTAATCACCATATGAAACTCATAAAGTATTATGCAATGAAAACTTGACATGTGTTTGGATTATTACCTTTCTCAAAAACAAAGCTTGACATGTTCTTGGGAAGGATTGATAATAAAAGAAAACAGAGAAACCACCTCTTTAATCGCCATATGAAACTTATGAAGTATTATACAATTAAAACTTTGTTGGAAATCCTTTTGAGATACTAGAATCATTTTTCCAACAAACTTGACATGTGCTTGGATTGTTACCTTACTCAAAAGCAAAGCTTGACATGTTCTTGGGAAGGATTGACAATAAAAGAAAACGGAGAAACCACCTCTTTAATTGCCATGTGAAAACTATAAATTATTATGCAAAGAAAACTTGCAGGGCCCATATTCAAAAATCAAATGGCACCAAGCACACAGAAAGGACAATTAAGTAGCAGACAAGATGTTGCTTAGTCATGAATTTCCAGAAAAGTGTTACTTAATCATGAAAATATATTACCCCCTGAAAATTGACATTATACACTGATATAAACTTCAAAATTAAAAAGTGCATTTGAAATAATTTCCCCAGCCGCTAAGAATGGTAAATTTTTTTATAAACAATTGAAAACTAAAACACTAAACTGAAGTAGAAAAAGAAAAATGCTAATACTAAGATAGATGTAGTAGAAAAGTTAAAGTTGAGTACTAACTTTATGTGTGAGGGAGAAGTGTCAAGCCAAACAGGAGATGCTCGTAGGACTAGCTTGTTAACTCCATCAAGCATATGTTTAACCATCACCAAAATTGAAATTACATGCCTGCACATGCTCATTTTCTTTATCAACATACTTGGACCAAAGAGGCCGAATAATTGCATTATCGAGCCATGGTTTCATATTCCCATTGAAGTGGACCACAGCAGCATTGTCGATATCATCCACGTTGATGATTGGATTAAAGCAAGGGTCCAATACATGCCAAGACCTATCAAGTACCTTTTTTGTGGAGTAAAATGTGATTAAACCTGGAGGCAATGTTCCCAATTTCCATAATTTCCGATTTTCATTCTGCAAAATATTAGCAGCTCTATTAGTCAGAATGAATAAACTTGTAGTTAAAGTAGTCCTAGAACAATTTACTTAAACCCAGCGACGACGAAATAGGACAATGTGGCTTTTAGCAATACAAAACCTAGAGAAATATACTTGCAGTTAAAGTAATCCTGGAACAAGTTACTTATACCCAGTTTAGAAATAGGACAATGTGACTTTTAGCAATACAAAACCTAGAGTGTAATCACACACACTATATGGAGAAGCATAAGACATCTGCAAGCATAAATAGGGGAGATATATTTGCTTAATACAGAACACTATGACTGCAACTAAATCTAGAAACTAACATATTCAAAGAAGCTAACTGCATCTCACCATGTTCTGCCAGTAATGGTACTCTTCAGTGGACTTCTCCCTCCTCCAAGCATCTAAGTCAAAAAAATTCATTCCAAAAGCCCATGCACATGCTTTGGGGTTAAACTTTTTTTTGATCAATGGATGTGAGATATTCATGAACTGTCCATATCGATAGAATGAACCAAAGAATGTCTCTACAGCTCCCATCCATATCTATTTTCCATAGGCCTGTCAGATCTCTCTGAACAGCTACATCATCACCCAAGAATAAAATCCTGTGCAGATTGGGATACATTTCGGGCAAATAGAACATAAGGTGGTTCAATATTGACAGATATACGGGGTTCCTGAATTTCTTGGTTGCATGCATCTTTGCAGATTGAAGTTGCTTAAGTAGTTGAAGAACTTAAAATCTTCAACAACCTTCACTTCAATGTGAGCTCCACTGTAATCTTTCATCTTGAACATAACTTGCATAGCCCAAAAATTCACTTTATCAGTCACAACATGAAACACGTGCAGTGATGGATTTTTCGAATTCTGTACAGCTGAGTTCACAACAACTGAAGCAGAAAGCACATTATCAGAGAAAATTGCATAATGATAAAGCTTAGGATCCTCAAACCCTACGAATGTGTAATTCGTTCTTCCATTAACCTCATTGGCAAACAATGCATGCTCTCTGGAATAGACTTTGCAGCTATCCAAGCACCTTGCTTCCTTGCCTGGGCTAATTGCTCCATGAGTGCAAAAACAGTGTATTTTACCCTTGAGTTAAAAGGATCCGATTTTAAGCCTAGAATGGACCTATTATTAGATTCAACTCCGTACAAATCACCCTATTTATACAAAAATCATGGAATTAATACATAAAAAGGCACAAATAAAGGCATAGAAGATTGAACAGCAAGGGATAAGACTTACTAGACGATGATGAGAAAGATCGCAGGGGGAGACGTAGAGAAAAGGGAGGGATGATAAAAGGAAAAAGGCAACCGCGACGAAAATGGTGAATACAGTGCTTGACTGGCCGATTCTCCGAATGGAGCTCTGAAGATCCATTGAAACTGGCCGGAGTTGAGCAGTTCTGAGAAGCACCGATTATATTAAACTGAGGGAAGATGCAACAATAAGAGAGTGGATTCCGCAGCAATCGGCTCCGCAGACCACATTATTGTTATTCATTTCATTTACTTGCTAATTCTTGTGCTTATCCACTCATTTCTAGTTTTCTACTTATCTTTTATTTTAGGCGAAATGGTCTTATCCTAACCCTCTTAATTAATCATTTGCCAACTGAACTTTTAAATTCAAATAAAATAAGATTTTCAAACCCTTCTAATCATGTGTGTAACTCACTCTCCCTTACAAAATGTCATGTTATATCCACATCAAATATAATAATGTCATGTCATAATGCCACATCAGATATTATCAACCAAAATGTTAAATAATAAATTTTCTATTTAAAAAATAAAATAAATATATTTCTCAACTTCCCTTCACCTTCACAACCACCATTAGAGATCTCATCACCATCTCCATCCCTCTAATTTCTTTCTTCTTCAAAAAATGACAATAAAGTTTTCTTGATTGGTAGCATTTGACTAATTAACATGAATTAACAACATTTTTCTTAACATTGAATTTTGTGGCAGATTTTTGAGGGCTCGAAGAAGAAGAGCACGCAAAATCAAACCCACAGCTCAACACAGAAAAAAAAATCCATTTGCTCTCCTCTCCATTTCTCTTCATCGTCCATGCTCTAACCATTATGGAAGATTCATCGCAACCGGAGCAAAATGCAACATTAGCTTCAACTTTCGCCATGGATTCGGGATGGACTAGGGATTAAGAAAGTGACAGCAACTCTGAAGAAATTACCATTTAATTTTAATTTTCACTCTAAAAGCTTTGAAATATTGCGATTTTTCTCTGTTCTAGCAGTTCTTCAATCGTTTTTCTCGATGCATCTGGAAGGAAAGACGACCTCCCCTTTTATAGGCAAAAATCGGACTTTAAGGTCAGATTCACAATCGAAAAGTTTCGTTGGAGGCCGAGAACTGCAACTAAAAAACAAAATCAACATCACCTTTTCAGAATTTTGAAGCCACAAAATTTGAAATATTTTGAACAAAAGTTATCCAAAATTATAAGTGTAGGTGGTGCAAGGATCTGTTTTCTTATCAAAAGGGTTGATAGAAGAGATATAAAGTTGACAGGAGAGAGGGAGGAGGCTGAAATCCATCGGAAATTGCCATTTTCCAATAGTCCATTGATGACAACAGCTATAAGGAGCTGGAAGCGTTGGGGGTCTGGGGAAGAAACGATGTCTGAAACGACTTGTACTATTTTTGGGGACGATGACGGAAGGAGGGGTTGGGGACGATAACAATGACGGAAGGAGAGGTGAGAAGTTTAATTTGTTTTGCCTTTTTATCTTTATTATTTAATTAGTTTTCTAAAGAAAATTTATTGCTTCACTCTCCTTTTAGAGAGTGGATACCACGCTCTATACTGAGTCAGCAAAAAAAATGCCACATAAGTTCGGTCAATGGTCAGAGGGTTTTAAAAGTTTCATTTTAATTGAGTTTAAGGGTTCAGTTGACCAAAGATTAAGTATAAGGGTCTAGAATACAAACGCATACACGTATAAGGGTTCATCAGACCATTTCGCCTTTATTTTAAACTTGCTACTTATCTGTTACCACATTTGAAGTAAAAAAAATTTTTTTTTACCTTTTATCTTAAATTGAGTTTGTTTGGATTGACTTAAAAGTTTGATCAAATTTACTTTAATTTATATTTAATTTTTGAGAGTGTTCAAAATTAAAATAAATTAAAAATGACTTATAAAAAGTTAAAAAAACAAAAGTAGGACTCTCATTACTTTTTATTTTTTGACTTAGATCTTGTTTGGATTGACTTAAAAGTTGGTCGAACCTACTTTGAAGTCTTTTGTAGCTTTTGGAAATGTTTGGCAAGGTCAAAAATAATTTATTTTTTTTAAAAAAAAGAAGTTTAAAATGACTTTTAAAAAGTTAAAAACTTAAAGTAGGTCTCCCCCTACTTTTTTTTTATACTTAAAAACTACTCTTTTTAAGTCAATCCAAACGGGCTCTTACTACTTTTATTTGTTACTACATTTGAAGTAATCTTTTTTTAGCGTATGCAATTACTTTTAAAATTTAAACATGTTAATATATTAATATGATTATAAGTCCAAGACGTTGGTACACTTGCACTCCACAAAAAGAAAAACGAAGAAAGATACAAGTAGGGTCAATACAGAGCAACACGTACTGAGTATATATTATTGGTCGACTCAAAATAGAAATTAATATGCATAAAGTATAACAGGACATCAACTATAACCAGAGGTAGATCCAGGATTTGGAGGCTAGGGGTGCCATATCTTCTAAATGGTAAATGGGTCGGTTTCTTCATTTTAGGTTATGATTCGGGTTATTTAGTTTATTCGATTTCTATAAATACATTGATCAAATATACATATTTAGTAAAAAAAAATTTCTTTTAAATATTCTAATATTAAAGATATACACCTAAATAGTTTGTTTTTTTGATATTTTTTAGGAATAAGAGATCTTATTCTCTATAACTTTGAGAAAACAAGAGATTTTTCACCTTAAAAATTCAAATTTGTATACATCATCTATTATCATATAGTTGAGAAAAAAAAAAGTTATAGCTTCAATCCAATTATCTCCACTTAGTGTGACGTTAAAGATTGAAAGAACTTTTAAATTCAAAAGTTTAAACATGATTATATACATCATTTTAAAAGCTTTTTCAAAAAAAAAAAATACTATTTAAATATATTTTTATTAATATTCTATGTGACATTCAAAATTTAATATTAATCTGAAATTAATATAGAATATCACACAACACTCGTATCAATTAAAGATAAGTAAATACGTAAGGAATAGCAAATAAAGGAACTAATTGAGGGGGGCGAGAAACTGAAGCAACGACAAAAAAAAGAGGGGAAAAAAAGGAAGAGTTGAAAGCCCTCGCACAAGCAAAGGGATAAAAAAATCTAGTGTGCTGTCACAGAGATTCGAACCCTCAATGCTCACTTTAAAAAATGTGCCCTTTGCCAGTTGCACCCAGGGGCGGACCTACGTTGACCCGAGGGGGTTCACCCGAACTCCCTCATCAAAAAATTACACTGTATATATAACGTCAAATTTTGATTTTATGCATATATATATATTAAAATGAACCCCCTAACAACAAAGTTGTGCCTTGGCTCAGCGGATAAGTGGTTCAACAAATGCCCCTGGTCATGAGTTCGATTCCCATTGACAACATTTTTTCCCTCCTTTAAATGCTTTGGAAAATGGAACTTTTTGGGCTTAGACTTTCTTCTTCTTTTTCATTATTTTTTCCTTTTATTCCATTTCTTCTTTTTAATTTGTTTTTCTTTAAATTTATTAGACACATTCTTTTTATTTTTATTTTTTATTCTTTTTATATCTATTATTTATTTTGTTTCAACGTAACTCTTTTTTCATATACTAACTTAAATAACTCTTTTAAAAAATGTTAAATTTTATTTAACTAGAAATTGATGAGATAGAAATATAATTAATTTTTTTTTAAAAAAAAAAGGTAAATTAGATGTAATTGAATGAAGAAACTTAAATATCGTCAACATCCTTTCAAAAATATTAATTTATAGAATTCATGAAATTTCTTTTATATTTTTAATTCTATTTTAGAGAGATGGAAACTAAATGTATTTGATTTATTCGTTATTTGTCTTTTTTACAAATTATGACTAACCTAGTAAATTGAACTATATGAACTAAAAAAATTGACGATACTATTTATTTATCTTCTGAATATGTATTATAATTTTAGTAACTCTATTCTTACACACTTTTAGAGAATCTTGACGATTTTCATAGTAATATGTGATTAAATGGATGCTAATTTAAAATTTTTAAAAAGTAAAAATGAAAGTATAAAAAGCACAAGAAATTTTAAGAACACTCAATGGAGCATGATAAAAGTAGAAAGAAATGATTAATACGGTATGATAAAGTAAGTTAAATTTAGCATGATAAGGTAAATATCTTTCTTCCCCGTCTTGCTCCCTTTTTCATCATTTAATTTTCACGTGTTTTAGGAGTTAACTTATGTAATACAGTCGATCCACTAAAATTCTTATGAATGTATCTTTGTCCTCAATATCTTTGATTAGTTTAGTCTTTACTTTTATGAACCAATAAAATATCTATGGTTCTTGTACAAAGAGCATGCCGAGGGACTACTACGCTCACCGCGCACTTACATTACCACCTGAACTTCTCCTTTATACTTTGAACCCCCTGAGCAAAAATCTTGGGTCCGCCACTGGTTGCATCATTCAACGTATTGGTAATTGGGTAGTAAATCTACTATATATTCAACTTTTTATACTTATACACATGTATATACAAAGTTTTAACCGAGGTCACTAGGTGCCGTGGCACCCCCACCCATAAGGCTAGATCCGCCCCTGACTATAACACTTAGCCAATGGCAAACAACAAGCAACATGTACCAGTGATGACAATAATGAAGCAAGTATATAATTACTCAACACTATCAAGAACACACACACGAGGACTTAGGCCTCCACACCACGCTCTTTTGGGAATGGGTCTTTGAGATTGAGTATGTTAAGCCAATTTAATATGTTTTTCTTTAATATTATCGTGTCAGAACGTGACACTCAATCTAATAATATTGTGCCGACTCGTGGCACCCGATCTAATAATATAGTTAATTCATCATTCTTTATTATCACTTTCCACTTTATTAATAATATTTCATCAAACCTTCTTTATTCAAGGCATCACTTTGATAGAGTAAGTTCAAGATTATGAATTTTGTGGTCTTTAGATTACAAATCAATCACAATAACATATAAATAATTCAAACCACAACAATTAAGTACATAGAAAATTTCATAACATTACTCAATGACTATTAATCACTACTAAGAGACTCTCTATTACATAGAACAAACAATAACCTACCTTAATCGGAGAATCGAAGTTAAGTAAACTAATTCACCAATGTTTTTCCTTTCTTCAAAACCTCATAACGTTCTCAATCTATCAAGTATGCATAATTTGTAAGTACATGCGCTCAATTCTATAATCAATTTTCTAATCTCAATGCCAATAAATTTGTCAAATCTCATATTTTTCAAAAAATTCAAACCTTAAATTAAGTCTCAATTCCTCAAAATATCATAACTCTAATGATATTTATATGATTTTTTTAATCAAAAGACTCATTGGGTCTTAAATTTTATTGAATCTATATAAAAAAGGACAAGAACATGTGGGCAACAAAGCCCACACCATACACTTTGCAGACAATTGAAAGAAAGACACACAAAAATCAAAAAAGGAAAATGGAACGATCCAAGTCTTTTTCAACGAGCTCTCTTGCTGTCTAAACTCCCCCACTTCCCCGACCTTCTATAGCTCTCAAACGTCATTTCGCTTAATCTTCAAGAAATAGGTATGCTTCTTATCTTGACCATCTGATGTTTTGACTTTGTAATTAAATCTGATCTCTCCTTGAGTAACAAATCGATGGATGTTATCTTCCATTTTGAGTCAACTTCAATGGAAGGTTTTTAAAGCATTTGAAGTGTCCGCTAACATCCGGTTATCCTACGACTTAAATTAAATATTTGACTATTTTTTGAAAAAGGATTTAACATAAAAAATAATAATTTACAATATTTGATTAACTTTGAAAAAATAATTAAATAAATGACACATTTTATTTTATTTTATTTTTTAGAGAAAGGGGCCTAAAATGAAACATTTGAATTAAAATGCAAGTGAATAGAATTTTAACAAAACTAGATTAATTAGAATTTATTTGACTCATTTTTTTAAATATAATTTAAACCAAATTGGTTGATTTAAGCATGAAAGTTTGACTAACAATTTTGAGAAAATGACTGAGTAAGTATTTTTAAATTAATTGAAAAAAATTTGACTAACATTTTTAAAGCTTATTTGAGAAAAATACTTTAACTTAAAACAATTTTAAAATTAGTAAAAATGTGATTAAGTGAAAAGCATTAAAGAAAATAACTTTTTAAGAACAAAGAGTTAACTTAATTAAAGATATAAAATTTGACCGGCATACTTGATATAAAATAAATAAACACTAAAAATGTATTAAAAGTAAACCAGCACAAAGAAAATAACTCATCTTTTGGGGGATCTAAGTAAGTTAATTAATAGTTCTAAAGTTAGAGTTAAATAAAATTAGTCAAGCATAATCAAAACAATTAGAAGAGTAAAAGAGATAAGGAAATTGGGCCCCTTCTTGGGCCAATTTCACTGCAAATTTTTGGGCTTTAACCCAATTCCTGTTTTTGCGTATACACCGCATATATATCAGTGTATATGAGCATGTATATCAGTTCTTTTCATGTATTTCTTGCTTCCGAACACCTGTATTTTGCCTTAGCCCTGTATTTTTCATTTTTGACATGTATATTGATGTATGTAGCTGTATACATCTTGTATACAACCCCCTTTTGGGCTTTTGGGACTTGAGAATTGTAATTTGTTTCCAGATCAGCTTCCCTCATTTCGAAGGCATTTAAGGCTGATTCAATGGAGAAAAATTGAACCTTTATGGTTCATCTCGAGGATGCAAAAGAGAAGGAGTCCACCATGGATTCGGAAAGGTTCATGTAAGGAAAATAAGACGATAAGAATTAGAACGGTAATTTAAACAACTCAAAATCATGAACCAATAATGATGAGAGGCATATTACAAGAAACAACTAATAAACTGTAACAAAATGAATTAGCCTATTAAATTTAAACAACCACAAATAACAAATCATGCTTCATTAATTTAAGGACAAACATAGATGATGGAAGCATGTGAAAACTAAGCATCCTATATATATTAACATCATAGCAACATGTGAGGATTATTAGACTTTATACACAAATAATAATTTCAATACAGAGTACAGTAAAAAAAAAAGGGCAAGCAAGGGTTAAATCAATATTCACAGTAAAGCTGACCACTCTTATCTATAAGCAATTTCGTCGAATCAAAACCTAGGACAACATAGAAAACTACACAAAAGGAACATAAAAGTTAAAACTGGCAAATGGGAAGAGGCAGAGAACCCAAAGAAATAAGCAAGTTAAGAGGGCATTTTTAACAATTGAAATTGGAAAATACGGTTAACTTGGGAATTCAACAGACAGAGCACAAAGTGAAAGAGCAAGTGTAACATCAAGTTAACCAAATACTACATGGCGTTAAGGAACGATTACGATAACATTGAATTCACATTGACCATCGAACAACATGACAATCAGTAAAAGAGTGACATTTAGCTATATTCGAATGCCAAAAAAACAACTTTATATTTCCATTAAGGCTGGATGCTGAAAACGTTTAAGAACAACTACATTTTAGCTGAAATAAGCTTACTTCATATAGAGAATACCATCATCACAGTATAGGAGATCATATATGTATAAGAAACCTAAACCACTAAATCGGAAGTTGTGCAAGCATGAAAATTAAACAAAACATGCATAACGATAAGTTGAGATTCAGACAGATATGAAGTAAGAAGTTGAGTAGCTCATAAGCTTAGGAGAATATCAAGTTAAAAGAGCATATGCAGTAACCAAGAACAAGATTAGTTTTAGGCTGGACAAAGAGGCATTCCGAACTAAAACTAAGAAGATTCACAAATTTAAAAATCATTTTAAAGCAACAACTACTAAACTGGACTCAAAGCTATAACAAGACAAGTTGACATGGAACGAACACTCCCACAACTTGAAATAATCAGTTTTGTCAACTCATAATATGAGATAACCGGGAATATACAGCCAACTCCATTATACAAGAGATTTTAGAAATACAACTACCAATGGACGAATCACAACACTTACTTTGCAAGTAACAAGAGTAAAAAATGATCTATTTATCAGATTATGAAAATCGAAATCATCTATAGAAGATGATTTCAAACTTCACGATTGAACCGCAACTCTCACAGCCTACAAGACGAGATTAATGGTGAAACAAAAATAAAATAGGAAGAAACCGACTCAGAGCCGAACAGAATCACTAAGATTTTGAGCAAAACAGAACCACACAACAGCATGAATAGCAAACAAGTTAAACCACCGATTATTATACCATCATCACATCAGTCTAGCAGGATCACGTAATCAGACAATAAAATTAAACTACTGTTAATTCACGACAAAGAGACTAAAATCATAAAAGGAGTGTTACCTTTCCGGGGGAAGCGAACTGAGAATAAAACGAGCCAAAGAAAGCAACAACTTCTTACACCGGTTTAGACTCAAACAACAGACAGGGAAATTTGAACCAACCTTCAATCAAAGTCTTTCTCGGAATTTAGAATTAGAGAATAGTGTTTGCAACAAATTTTAAACATATGAAAAATAAATAAACCACACAATAAAATCTAAAGAAACATAACTTTATTGATAAAAATTATGAGTACAATTCTGTTCCTCCCTTGATTCTACTCTCCTGAGATATTTATTCATGATTCGAGGGTCGTTAGTGGCTTATTTCTCGAACTAGGATGATTTAAATTTGACCTCTAATATTCCATGACTTTTGTGGAATATATGAGATCTTGATCTTTAAAAATACCCTAGAGTTTATGGGATATTTTGAGATGTTTTTTAAGGGAATTTAGTACCCTTTATATAGACATGAACTAAGGTTTAGGGTTGAGTAGCCTCCAAGAATTCTAATTGAAACTGAACACACCTTCTAGAGTCTCAATTCGAATTGAACACGTCTTGTAGAGTCCACAAAATTTCAATGTCTACAAATAGCTTCAAGATTTCGTAAGTGTAACAGATTATTGCCAAAGAACCTAACTCCAAAACCTTTTTTCAAATCACTAAACGTAGAGAAGGGAAAAATTGGGCGATTTAGGGGGGAAATTTGTGTTCAAATTTTGAATTCCTTTGCTTCTTTTCAAGGCAAAGGATGGGGTTGTTGTGCAGGTCTGTGACTCTGCGAAAAGGGGGAAAAAGGAGACGTGAGGGCGGCTGTTATTGACGTCTCAGAGTCACGTCCTGCTGCTGTTAACGTTTTGGGAAAGTTGAACTTTCTGGGTTCCTTTTGCGGAAGAAGAAACGGGCTGGGTCGGATATCTTTGAGGGTGGGCTGGAAATAGTTTGGAATTTGAGGAGGAAAATGGCCCAAAAAATGAAATAAAATTGGATGTAAGGATTGACTAAAATTGCAATTGAGAAAAGGACCAATGAATTGCAATTATAGCCAATTGAAGTTAAGGACCTAGTCGAATTGATCAAATTTAGTAAACTCGGCTAGTAGTTAAATAAGATGAATTAGTATGATTAATTAATGAGCTTCTTAATCTTAACGAAATAAAATAAATAACTTAATAAACTAAATAATTTGAAATTATAACCATGATTTAAACTAAACTAATTTAATAAAATAATTACTAAAATAAAATCTTTTTGAGACAATTTTCGAATATTCATAAAATATACTAATTATATACATAATTATGTAAAACATGTATATTATTCAAAAATTTTAAAAAGGCGACAAAACTATTTAAAAGTAATTTGCAAACTATTATTATTATTTTTGAAATTTTCTAAAACTAATTATTTTAAATCGCTTGAAATTGAAGAAGCTCGATGATTAATTTATATTGTGGAGGGTCATTGGGTGTCAATAGTAGCATAAACAATTCCACTGAAAAGAGATGGAGCCACAATGTTGATGATCCGCGATAAGACAATTGCGTTGCAGGTTTTCCATTGCTCCTGCAATTCCTTCTCGAACGAGCTCCTTTTGCATGTTCCGAGTACGAATCCTAATTTTCTCTTTGCCTGCAGTGCTATGTACATCGATCTTTGCCATAATCCATAGTTCTCAGATCCTTTTAGTTGAATCGGAACTAATACAGATCCAGATCCATCCGATGGTCCTATGAACATGGGATGCTGCTGGTCGATTTTGATTTCCACCATTGTTGCACCTCACCTTCCTTAATAGAAGAAATAGCAACAATGAAGATAAAAGAAATTGAATCAAATCACTTACAGATGCTTCGTCGATCTGCAACCTAAGCTTTGCCGATTGTTAACCTGAAGCATTCTCCCCTAGATGCTTAGAATTGCTATTCTCATCTCTGATACCATATTGAGACCGAGAGAAATGAGGAAAAATATCTTCTGTATTGAATGAATGAAACAGTATCTGTACAACTACATTTATATACAATACGACTAATCTGTAACTACCTCTAACTACAACTAATCACTGTTAATTAGATAACTAGCTAACTAACTACTAAACATAACTAACTAATGGACAACTGTCATGTACATGTGCAACTCATGTGATCCCTTCAATAGTCTTTCTCTTATGCTTGTTTAGTACCTTCAGTTTTTTTTATCCAATTATAAAATGGAGCAAAAGAGATTATAAGTAATATTGAAAGTTGGTTTCAATGAGGCAAAACAAACACTATGGGGGGTAGATAAGAGAGTATTTTGTATTCTTGTTCCTATTATAAGATTGTACCATATTTACTAAGTAATTAACAGTTGGTAACATGGCAAACTGAAATTATTTCCTAGAAGAAGTAATTGCTCTTTTTACTCTATGTTCTTTTTATTTTATGTTTTTGAAAGTCGTTTAAAATGGACAAAAGGAGTAAGGCAACAACTTAGAGTTGATCTAATACATAAATGATAATAGTTAGATAGGAAAAAGGAACATTAATTCACATGTAGTTTTTTTACCATTAATTTTATTTATTTCGAATCATAATATAATAACTTTCAGACAGTTTATGAAGAAATAGAAAAGTAAACTACAAATATAATTTCGTATTGTTCAAGTTGGTAAAGGTGTGTCCAAAGATGTCGAAGCTCAGAAGTTGGCATTTCAACACTGGTTTGAGGTGGTGCGTCATTAAGACTTTCTCCCATGGCTTTCCATTTTCCTGCTCTATTCGAAAATATCTCATTCAATTTATTGAGTTTTTGTCAAACTAATGGAGAAATGTGTTTGTATTTCAATTAACTTTGTCAACGAAACAACAAAAACAATAAGATGCATAACACTTAGATTATGTATAGACCTTGCATAAAAGGATATAAGTCACAAATGATGAATAAAATGTTTAAACATCTGTAGAAAAAATAAATAGAGAGAAAGGAACAATATATTATTTGATTTATCAGTGTACTCACTCAAAAACAAGAATATTACCCGATAATCATGAGTAAGCTAATTAAAGAAATTTTTCGCACGGACACTTTACCTAGTATATATATAAAGGAGAATGTTAGACTTACTGATGTGTCATGCCTCTAAAAGCTAGAAACTTATATTTTGTGGTTTTTTTTTGTTTTTTTCATGGTCTTTTAGATTATTATTTTCAATCATTTGAAGGTAATATTAGAAAATATCACAACATTATTATTATTCAATTAAATGGACAATGAGTATGTAGTAATGTTCAGTTACATTATCTTTCACCTCCCACATACCCATTAATACACATTTACCAACTGAGATGTTGGGATCATCAGTACCAAATTTGCATTTTTCATGTCTTGTATTCCAATCACCACTTAGTCATTTTTTATGGATATGATATTGTGTGCAGATTTTTTGAGAATTTTTAGTACCTGCTAACTTAGTTACAATTTTTACGTATCTTATGATGGTATTTATCATCGATTGTATTTCGATTATTATATTATATTAATATACGTATTCGCGCGTTGCCTGGACAGTGTAAAATATATTAAGTTCTTATATTAAAAATATTTAATAAGATGTATTATGTACTAATTAGAAATATATTATAATAACAATAATTGAAATCATTAACTTATTTATTTGAGGATATTAAATTAATATAATGAATACACAATTTAATCTTAAAATATTATTATTTAGCTGTAACCAGCCACAATATTAGTTTTTTATATTATGTTGAAAGTTTTGTATAATTTGTTTTTCAATTTTTTAATATACATATGAGAATAGAGATGTAATCAGTGTTTTAAAAAATACAATTGGGCGAGAGGCAACAAAAACATATCGGGGTGCAGTGTAGAGGCGTAGTTCTCGCGGGCTTACATTTATTTCGACGAGGCGTACGTTTCGGCGCAATACACATATTTGTGCAAAAATTTACGCTTAATGGATCTTACTAAAATTGGGGATATTTTAGAGAATTCTCACTGTATTTTGCTTTCTTATATACTTATATTCTACAAAGAGTGCAATTTGTGCAAGATGAGTACCATTTGTGCAAGATGAGTGCCATTTGTGCAAGATGAGTGCAATTTGTGCAAGATGAGTGCCATTTGTGCAAGATGAGTGCAATTTGTGCAAGATGACTGCCAGTTAGCTTATAATGATGATACTTGTGAGTTCATGACCATATATTTTTGGCTGCACTAAACTATCTTCTGTTGTTTAATAGCAAATGAAGTTTTTTTCTCATGTTTTCAAGTATTTTAAAGACATTGTTGAGTTGGTTTAAAGTTTTCTTTCAAATGATGTTGCTTCTTTATTGTTTTGTTTTTTAGACTTCATGTCATAGTTACAACATTGTTGTTATGGTGTATCTCATGTATTATGTCATACTTTTGTGCTAATAGTTAACTCATGTAATAATTATAATATTTTTTTTATATAATTTTCCTACTTTTAATCTTATTTTATTAATAATAAAATTATAGATTCGTATAATTTACACCTCATGAATCTCATGGGACTTACTGTGAAAATATGAACTATCAACTTAGCTCAAGCTGTTCATCAATGGAGATCTATATTCTAGAGAGAAATACAGAAGAGGACATTTGGAAATGTAAATTGTATTAATCTGAAAAAGAAACGTTATGTGTACAATGTATATAAAGGAAAAAATATTGAACTAATTTCCTAACTAACTACTTTTACAGCTGGACAATTAACCACAATTCTAACTAACTGTAACAATATTAACAACCCAAAATGCCATGTGCCAATACTTACGCCCCGCGTTTCGAGACTAACGCCTCGCCCCGTAATAGATAAAACGCCTTGCCCAACGCCTCCGCCTTTTAAAACACTGTTTGTAATGATGTTAATATTCCGATATTTGAATGTTGATTGACATTATGTTATTTATTTTGTCGTTGTTATTGCAATATGTTTTTACTATTTATGTATTCATAATATTTTTTCTTATTTATTATGATGTGTTTTACGTTAATGTGAAACTTTTCAATATTAATTTGAATTTAGTCGGAATCTAATATTGATATCGAACTCGAGTGAAAAATAAAAAAATCAGTTTTAATATGTGTCGATAATGCTAAAACTTTAAAAATAATTAAATATAAAATTATCAACTGATAAATAGGTGAACAAATGTTACATATTCTATATTTAATGAGGTAAACTGTAAAAATAATTAACTATAAAATTATCAACTGATAAATAGGTGAACAAATGTTACATATTCTATATTTAATGAGGTCTCGTATTTGTTTGATATAGGATCTAAGTCACATTCACTTACTTTTGATTTTAATATTTACATTCTTTTATATTCATAATCTATATTGTCATTCAAATCGAGTTGCATTGCCCTCGTTTCAATTCATGTTGGATGTGGATCCTCTATAATAGAGATACTCTCCTACTAAATTTAGTATAAGCTTAAACGTACAATAATTAGTGATGTCCATGTGATTATAGTATGTCGTTTTTATCTTCTTAGCTAAACTTTTTTTTTAAAAAACTTTATTTTAATTTTTTTCCTCTGACAGAATATTATTCAAGCCTTCTTAAGACAAAATAGGAAAAATACTTGATTTAAAAGAAATTACGAAAAAGGTTGTGGAAGCACATATGCCAAAATAAAATAAAATTATACTTTGGTGATAATATTTATCAACCAAATACAGCAGTAGACAAAAAGTCTCGCCAAAAGTATTAACATTGAAAGAAAGTGAATTCACAAAGAGAATTAGAAGGATAAAGTAGAGCAGAGTAAAAACAGATTAAATTTGATGAGAACAATTAAAAAAACTCTATAGATTACCTGACTATAGTAGAATTCTCACACAATCGTTGTAGTTAGCCAGATTTTTTTTTAAAAAAAAAATACAAAATAAAAAAGAGATAATCCCATTTTTTAAAAGAAAAAAAAAAGAATAGAAAAGAGTTACAAAATATGGTAACTTTGTTTAGTCTTACAATTCAATAATTCGTACGGTTACGGTGTGTTACGGATAATGCTTATCATTCATTTTTTTATGTTTTAGTTATATTATTTTTAAATTTTGAAATCAATTTATCAAAAAAAAAGAATTGAAATTGTATGTAAAGTATGAACTAGGGGTGTGCATCGGTCGGTTCGGTTCGGTTTTATGTATTATCGGTTTGGTTTTTCGGTTTTTAAATACGCTAAACCAATAAAGAACCAATAAGATAATTTTTTATCGGTTTTTGGTTTATCGGTTTTGGTCCTTAACGGTTCGGTTTTCGGTTTAACCAATAAGAAAATGCTTATAAAACAAATATATGATTTCTCTAATAAATTTGACACGACAAGACAATAATGTAACTTTACAAAAGCTCATAAAATAGAAATAATAATAACAAACATGAAAAGAACTATACATGTGTAACACAAAGAGAAATCAAGCGGAATATGGTTCTTACTTTAGGTTTTGACGATTTGTATAATGTAAAGTTGTGAACTCAAAGTCACAGCGAAGTATGAATTAATGGCTAAATGATAAAGACATAACTATTAAGATATTGAGATTAATATTTACTAATATGTATGTATATGTAAAAGTAGTAAATTACAATAGTCTCAACTCTTAATGGGTTATCGGTTTACCCAATAACCCAATATTGAAAACCAATATCGAACCGATAACCCGATAATTATTTTTATAAAACCATTAAGAAACCGCTAACCCAATAACCCAATAGCAATAAACCAATAATACTTTTTTCGGTTCGGTTTATCGGTCGGTTCGGTTTTTGCACACCCTAGTATGAACTGGAGAAAATGTAGAGAGAGTAAATTTTGAAATAGGACAGTCTGTTAACTCTTCGTTTTGTTTCTATTTTGTTTTTAAAAGTGCAATTTATTATTTAATATAATTACATATATTTAACTTTAATTGTACCAAAACTCGAGAATTCAAAAGATAGTGAAATTGCATAGATTTAAAACACATAACCTCACTGATTAAAAAGATAATTGCAATAAAAACTAATAAGGATACATAAATTAAAATGTAAATAAATTGTTACTTCATAATTTTTAATATATTTTTATTTTATATATTAAACTGGTGCCTTTTCTGTCGATTGACAGTTTTTATTGTATTATTTTTTTTTTTGTTAAATTTCAATTGTCAGTTTTTATTATATTACTTTTTTGTTAAATTCAATTTATAAATTAAAATAATTTGAATTATGAAATTTTAAAATTTAAGTAAAAAATTCGTAATTAATTACCTATATTTTAGGAATCCACCAATTTTAATCAATTCTTAATTCTTTACCTAATTCAAATTATAAAGATATCAACATTTACATAAATTTAAAACCTATCCCACTAATTTTAAAATAATTAACTGCAATTACATGTGTCTTTTTTGTTGTTTGCAAAATAATATTTTGAAATATTTATTTTAAAAAAATATCTTTTTAGATTAATTATATATTAATAATAAATAAAATTCCTATAATTACAATAAATTGGAAAACTTATATTGATAATGTTTTCTCTTCTTTCTACTTATCTAATCTAAATAATAAGTCAAATAAAATTATAATAATTGCTTTGTATTCTTTGTTATATTTGAATTTAAAAATTCCTATAATAATTACAATAAATTGGAAAACTTATAACCATATAAAAAATTGCTAATTTTAATTCAAATTTTAATCCTTCATCTTTCATTTTAAAATTAAAGATTTGAGTTGATATGGTTTAAGATTGAATAGGAAATATTTTTTTGTTTTAAAATAACCTCTATGTTAATTAAATAAAGAAATCAAATGTTTTTCTTTTCTTCGGATTATAGAATCTTACTACTGAATTTGATTAATGATAATTAACTTTCCATCAAATATCCCTTAATTGTAAGATTTGGTCTCCAAAACATTAGAACTGCTTTGAATTCTTTGTTATCTTTGAATTTGATTGCTACAATTTTGTAGTGTTTTTTATTTTTTATTTTTATTTTAAATTAATTTTAATAATTCATTAATTCTGTTTTGTGTAAGTTGATGACATGTGTCTATTTTTATTTCAAATTTTGAATTTATAATATCTAATTGGTTATATAATGATTTATTATTTAAAAAATCTAAAAAATTGTGGCGCTGACATGTGACGTTTTTTCTTCTCCTATTATGTATAGATAGATATTTTGTTATAGTTATTGTTCCTTTTCTCCAGAATGTTTTATCAAGCGTTCTATAGTATTGTTATGATTTACTCATTTTGCTATTTTTTTCTTGATATATTTTTCCTTGAGTAGAGGATCTATCGAAAACAACTTTTTTACCCAAAAGTAAGGTAAGGACACTGTATCTTTCCCATCTTATTTCATATTCTTGTGCTAATCATCTTAATCTTCAATTAAAGTGAATATTAGTACATTAAATGTATCTCCTCAAATTTTTCATTCATTTGTCACTATAATTTTTCAGCCTGTCAGTTTTCCTCTTATGCCTAATAGTCTATATTTTATAATTTTTTTTGTTTTATTATTCTATGTATATGGTGGAGTATTAGTTGTTTAAATAGATTACTTCATTCAGTAATTTTGAATGAACTGTGATTGTATTGTGCATTATGCACGCAGATAAGTGATCTATTTTAATTTATTGACGTGTTGTGATACACTATTAATTCTTGACAGAGAAGCTAAAAGAAGCATTTAGATCACGAAATTTTTCTTATGTTTTAATTTCTTAGTTTTCTTTATTCTTATTTTTGAAATTTTTTGAGAGTAAATTAATGAGGATTTAATTTCATTATATAGCTTGTAGTAACTTAAATTTGAATGACTTATAGTAATATTTAAATTGTATTCAATATTAGTGTTGTTTGATGGACACGAGCAGATTGCTTACCATCATCCACTTCTAACTTTGACTTTGTGAATTCGAATCACAAAGAAAGCAAACATGTGGAAATGCTTAAATAGGGGTAACAAATATAGTTGATATACATACTATTGTTATTTTCTTAAAATTATTTAGATATGAGGTTGTACTAACATAAAACAATTTAATCTTTAAAGTTTCATATGATAAAGTTGATTTTTTACTTTTCAACTTTCTTATTTCTTAGAGTAAAATCATATTTAAGTTGTTCAAGAGTCAAGATTTCATAATTTTTTATTATTTCAACAATTTAAATTAATTAATAATACTTGAAATTGAATATAATTTAATAATGTTCCAATTGTCCGTGGCCATTTCTTTTAAAAATAAAACAACATAAAAAATAGGTGTAATTGATTAGGTTGTACATATAAAAAAACTACTCTAACTTAGATCAACACTGCTATTAATATGATTTATTCATCACTTATTTATGGGCATGTAAAATTTCAAACCTAATAAACTAGAGTAGAAAGACATGGATAAACAAAATTTCCTTTTTCTTTTGTAAAAGATGAAATATGAAAGAGGCTAATATTAAAGTAAATCACTCAACACGAGATGAGATTGATTAATTTGCCTCTTTGAGTGTTATAAGAGATTCATATTCTATTACTCCTTTTGTCCCTTATTAGTGTCCCATGCAGTAAATAAAGAAAAATTATAAATATTTAAAAGGGAGAAAGATAATTTATTAAATATCAATATATATATGTAATATGAAATCATATATAAGTCAAGCTTATAAGTGGAAAGGAAAGTCAAGCTTATAAGTGGAAAGGAAGATGTATTCAAATGCATACTATTTTCTAATTTGATTCCTTCTAAACTTAAGTTATGAATATGACCCATAAGGAAGATATCCCAAAATGGATAATGAGACCCATGAGGTGAGTTGTCAAGCAATAGTAAAGTCCAATATGAAGTACTTTGCAGTTTCTTTAATACTAAATGATTCTTAAATATAAAAAAATATATTGGGATGTTTTTATTGTCAAAGTTGTATTACGATTTTACATATAGCTAACGTTTGACCCAATTTTTTAAATATTCTTGGCAAATCATTTTTAAATGAAGTTTCATCATGCATTTAGTCATAAAATCTGAGAGAAATATTGAACTATTTCAAAAAATATGATTTATACCCATAAAATATTAAAATTATTAAAATTACCTTTTAAGTTTTTATTACCATGTTCCGTTAAAAAAAATAACCTATCTATTTGTGTCTTGTAATACTACTGTAAGAAGCCATAATGTTCGTGAAAGATTGTACACATACTTTACATTTTTAGTTTGCCATATCTCTATTGCTACCATTGTACTAACTTCCCTTCTTTCTAAATTCTAACCAAGAAATTGACAAGTTTTCCATTTTTTTTGTTAGTTTTAAGTTTTTCTCCATGTAACAAAAATAACTTATGCTGTTACAATGCTTTTATTTAACCGTGCATATATATAATCCAACATTTTAGGCTTTTTGTCGCCATGTAAAGTGTGGCCTAAACTAATGAAAAGTATGGCCTTGGTGAAAGGTAACGTTTTAATGTCGTGGCTAAAAGCTAAAAAATTGAGGCTACGCTTTAAAGTGTATCCAAAAATATTTTAGGTAACACTTTACAAATGTTGTCAAGATTTAATATGGTCTTAGGCCTAAAATGTTGTAGTTATACCTTTCTCAAATTGCAATATCTATTGACCTACTCCATCTGGGCTAACTCATACAAACTTTAAATTTTGACAGGTCAGGCTGGACTATCTTTATAATAGTCCTATCCTCTGGGTCCAGTACTATACCATCACTTTCTTCATCACATTCTTGATGAATCCACCTGTGGAAAATACAATGTACCAAAAAGCTTGCACCATTATATTTATTCATTGGAAAATTAACTTAATCGAAATGTTACGACGTACTTAGCTTGCCGTCATTGATGTGAAGAGAACCAGTTCTTAACTTCTTAATAGTACTGTTGCCTTCTTGATCTTCAATTACCTTTGTTTTTCTAGACGCCATTGCATCCCTTTCTCTATGGATTTCTTGCCTTCAAGATTCTTGTTTCCCACCACTATGTTCATTACTGTTGGGTTTTTTAAAATGTGAATGAAAAGTTAGTAACTTTTATAAAAGGGAAAATGCATAAGTACCCCCCAGCCTATGCCCGAAATCCCAGAGACACACCTAACCTTTACTAAGATCCTATTACCCCCCCGAACTTAATTTATCTATAATAGTCAACCCCTTTTCGGCCTACGTGGCACTATCCTTGAAAAAAATGTCAACATGCGCTGGGCC
>JAJOOE010000286.1:0-66387 GCA_036250405.1 Solanum raphanifolium
AATCATAACCTTGAATTCATAATTCAAATTCATGGTAGAGTTAATAGTCAAGCTTTGAGAGTTCTTTCGAACATTTTGAGAAAGTCCATTTTAAGTCATTTTGAGGACTCTTCAACAATTTCTAATAACTTGTTTCAAGACTCAAGTAAGTGAGAATGAAAGTGAGGAGAATATATTCATGATTCTACAGTATCACCTAGATCCTTCATATCATGAACCATAACTCTTGCATTCATAATTCACATTCAAGAGCGAGGTAAGAGTAGAGTCCAAGAAAGTATTTGAGTTCAATTGTGAATCCTTTGAGATGAACTATCGATTTGAACTAAGTTTTGAGGAAGTAAGTACGAGAATGAGAAGAGTCGTATACTATGTTTCTTGTACGTTTTAATTTTTTTAGTTTCACCATGCTCTCTCCCTATTTCCCCCCTGAACAACCGGAAACTCATATGTGTACATTTAAAGTGCAGACTTTGATCTGGTAATACCTTTCATAGTAGTGAGTTACTAGGTTAGCATGATCGTTTTATTCTGAAATCATTTTTCTACATGCTGAAAGGGTAGAGAAACTCTACAACAAGCTCTTTAACTTTACCACCACCTATGGTGCAAAAACTCATTTTTGATTCAGAAAAAACTCCATATTGATTGTTCATGATACTATATTCATTGTCTATCAGAGCTTCACGATGAAAAGGATAGATCGTGAGATTTAAAGCAGTGATAGATTAAAGTTGGAGCTTCACGATGCTTCTGATCTTAAATATAGATTAGTTGATAAAAGTCTTAAGAACGCTGCCTCTGACATGTATTATTGCTTATTTTTATTAGATCTTTCTAAGCAATTTGTGCTATAGAAAGAGTTTGTTATATTTTTGACACAAATTAGAAGTGCTCAGTTTTGGAAACCTTAAAGGGACAAAACTTCTCAAGCGCATATTTAAGGAACTACTTTTAACCTATACCCAAACATAAGTGATATTGTTTTTTTCTTGTTCCTAGTGATTTAATTATCTTCGATGTTATGTTTTTGATAATATTTATTGGCAGAATTTGAAAATATGAAATGCTCTTGAAAATTTTGCCTAAAGTTTAGCTTTACGGATGGATGCTTATTCATTCTCTCTATTGGATATTCTTAATCTGAAATTGGAATTTCCGTCATCTTTGCCTGTTGTTTTGCGTCTTCAGGATCTAGAGGACTTGGTGGTTCAGTTGATCTTCTAGACCATTATAAACTTAGGAAACATCTTGATTTTTTTATGTAAGTGATCATTACCACCCTCTATATCTGAGACAGAATACCTTAGGAGTGTGAAGGGATGGAACTAGATCAGCTGTCCAAAATCTCCTCCTATGAGGGACGCAGATGTGTACACTATCATTCCTTTTGGCTTGGATCTACTAACAAATGTTTTTCGGCTCAGAGAAACATGTTCTGTTGATCTTCCATTGCTAAAAATCCACCTTATAATCCTTGATGTGCTCTCTTACTGTTTTGGGAGTGCTAACACAAGGATCCGTTTGCTATACTAATGCAGTCTTGTCGTAAAATTTCCCAGTAATTTATCTTTATGTTGTTAATAGGCAGGTATTGGGTTACCTTCAGGTGCATTATTCTTGTTCATATTGTTGTCATAGTAGGAATAAACCTTAACAGACATAGACCATGTGAGTTTAACATGAAATTCGGTGTTATCCACACCGAAAAGGGTTGTCCTACTTACCTAAGGTAGAACCATAATCTTAGCTTAGGTGGATCCACTAGTTAAATAACATACGGGGGAACATAGTTTATGGGATAAGGAGATTGCTACTAGAAATCCGGACTCAACTAAGGTAGAAGGTCTCCATCTCATGAGATACATACTTTGGGAACCCAAACTCAACTAGTGTAAATGGTCTTATTGGGAAGCCGGACTCAATTACTAGCGTAAAAGCTTCCATCTCATATTCAATATCCACTCACTGCTAAGCATTAATTCCCATAGAGTACATATTAAGTCTTGACTTAAGTTAATATTAATGAAAAAATGTCTTAACACTCAATCCAACATAATTCATAAGATAGCTCATTAGATCATGCGTGAGAATAACCTTTTACCGTCCATGTCTACATATAGATTCAATAGGTGAGAAAGCCTTTCAAACCTAAGATCACCATATTGTGAGAAAACATTTCACATCATATCATATTCATGCATAAGTGTGTATATGAGAATAACCTTTCAACAACGCAGCAACTAGATCATAATCATATTCACTTCACTCTCAAAGTGTTCTTAAAGCATATACTAAACTTCATAAATCATGCATAATATCATAATTTGCCCTTTCCAAGGATCAAAGCTCATATCAAATCAACACATCTAGAATTCACCACATTAGACGTGGATAATGGCATAATTCAAGTAACCCAATTACTACAAGCATAATATCATAATATCTTTCTTTCATCAATACACCCACATCACAAGATTATAATTTGGGAATATGGTGATTTCATGGGTTCTTGGGGATGTCAACATCAAAATGATAATAAATCATCAATTCTATCATAATATAAAGTAATTCAAGCATTAGAATCATTTTTGAAAGGAACCCATGACTTTGAATCAAACCCTAGCTTTTGGGGACTTTCCATCTTTGAAAATGGGATTTTGAAGGGGCTCCATGGATGAAGAGCTACCATACCTTAGCAATGAAATCTAATAAATTTGAGATGAAAACCTTGCTCCTTGAACCCTAGCTCCAACTTCCTTCTTCTTCTTCCTTGAAGTTCTAGAGAGAATATTTGATAGGGAATTGGGTTCTTTTTTTTGTTATTTAGAAATAATGACTTGGATGACTTAATTTAGTGATTTATAATTCTGATATAGGTGATCTAATTTAGGTTAAAATGACATCACTTAATATTAATTAAAATTGAAAAACCCCAAAGTGCCCCTAAACTAACTCCCAAAAAATTAGTTTACAGGCCCCATCCACGCCCCTCACTGACGGACAGTGGTTGGACCTATGGCCCATGCTGGTGAAGCGTGGGTTGGGGTTCAGAGACCTAGTTTCAGGGCCTTGACCTACGGCGCCTCACCCATGGTCGTGGATTGACTCACGAGGCGTAGGTCCCCTCCGTAGGTCACTCTCTAGGCAGTGTCTAGGGTTCCTCCTCAAGGACCCATGATTGGTCCTTGGGGGATCGTAACTTTACGTTCTAACATGAAAACCTGTATTTTTAAGTACGGGAAGTTACATTCAAGACTCTAACCCTCACGTTAAGCTACAGTTTAGCCTACTAACTTCTGGAGTATTGCACCCACAGACTGTAGTCCGACACACGGATGGTAGGTCTGGTCCGTGGATGGCCAGCCAAGTTTTCAAGTTGGTACTTAGTGATGATTCACCAGGATGGCCCTTCATCCAATCCTTGAGCAGTAGATAGGCTTCGTAGGTAAGTCCGAAACTTAGAGAGATTTCAGAGTCAGAGGTCGAGAACGACGGCCGCGACCCATGACCCTTTCGCCTGAACCACGGTCCATAGGAAGCGGTTTGTCGTTCGTGGTCCAATAATTGAGTCTCTAACACCAAATGACGGCCGATCAGAATGGTCCGTTGGTAGAACCACGAACCATAGATCGTCAACGTCAATGGTGTCGGCAATTTTTTTAAGAAGGGCTATTGGGTCTTTCAAAATTATTCTTGTAACGATTCAGGGGTACCCCCTAGATGTAACATGGCATATAGAACCCCGAAGGACTCAATGTAAGCCACTTAGCATATCATAACATAAGATAATAGAAAAGTACGGAAATTTAAAACATTTTTTAATACAATCGAAGTTTCATAAAACGAAGCGGAAGTCCTTAACATGGTCTCAAACCATCTAATACATGAATGTCTTTGGGACGCAACCCATACAATAGCTCTAAACACAAAATGAAATATAAAGGACATGGTGGTCAAGCCCTCGAATGCTATGAGGACTCACCAGAACTTCTCTTATTGATCTAATATGAACCTAGCCACGAGGATGGAAGTCAATATTTCCAGACCCTACATTTGATAAGAATGTAGGAAAAAGTATGTGTTAGTACAATAATGTACTAAATATGATGGTTAACATAAATCATCAACATAAGCATATAAGAGGCATTAGTCAACATAAGACATATACCATAAGCATAAGAGACAATAACATAAGTCATAACCATAAGAGACAACATTATAAGACATATGCTATAAGCATAAGAGATAACAACATAGTCATAGGCATACTCAAAGCATCTAGTTTAACATGACATAAGAGAAACACTTCATAAGCCACCTCAAGGCAAGCTTGTGCAAGGCATGGATAAGATCCCATAATCCCACCCATTCTAAGCAAGTCACTTTAGGTTCTCATTCATACCTATCATCATTTGATCTCATCCTTAGCTTACTTCTCATAGGCAAGGTGACATTCACCTTTAGTCACATATGTATTGGAAAGCAACTTATAGCAACAATCCAAATTAAGCATACATCACGAGCATAAGTCAAAAGCATTCATTACATAGATCATCATAACATAAGAAGAACATACCATAGATACCCTCAAAGCATACTTGTGCAATGCATGAATAAGAACCCATAAATCTTACCCATGCTAAATAAAGTTTCTTGAGTAACCATAGTTCATACTAGACTTGACCTTGTAGGAATTATCCTTAACCGATATAGACCATGTAAGCTTACATGGAATTTGGTGTTAACCTCACCGAAAAGGGTTTTCCTACTTGCCTAAGGTAAGACCATCATTTGATAGCTTTAGGTGGATCCAATAGCTAAATAACCTACGGGGGCACGTAGTTTATGGGATAAGGAGATTGTTACTAGAAACCCGGCCTTTCTTAACGAAAGAGCTTCAATCTCAAGAGACTGCTTGTAGGAACCCGACCTTTCTCACGGAAGAGTTCCCATCTCATCAATATCCACTCAGTGCTAAGCATAATTCCCATCGAATATATATTAAGTCATAACTTGTTCTTTTAGGATATCTCATTAGAACATGCGTGAGAATAAATTTTCACCGTCCATATCTACAAATAACATTATATTCAATTAAGTGATAATTTCCTTTTAACCTGGAATCTCCATTATGTGACAAAACCTTTCACATTATGCTCATTATGTTTTCATGAGAATAGACTTTCAATCAACACAACAACATTATCATACATAGGTGTGTAAATGAGAATATCCTTTCAACAACACACAACAAGATCATGATCATAATCACTTTACTCTCAAAGTGTTCTTGAAGCATATACATAACCTTCATAAACATGCATAATATCATATCTTGTTCTTGATGCTTATCATGACCAACGACACTAACCTACAATTCGAGTGTCTACGATTGTCGATAGTATAGTAACCCAACTAAAGGTTGGAGTCGTGTCCCAAGGGAGTGATTTTGAGAATTGATAGAAAAATAAAATTTAGCTCAAATTAGCCATAGCTAAAGACATGAATGATTAAAAATATAGTAAATTAAAGGGGGCAACACAAAAGTGTAAAATATCGATTGGGGTTTTGTGACAAGTAGTAAAAACAACAAAAATTAACAAGAAGATCAAGTATGGGAAAATGTTCTTGGAGTGTGACCGCAATACAAGTTGAGATAAATCATTGGGTACATGCTTTCAATAGGAAATTTGCAAGATAATAGTGACTAGGCTAAGCTTTAGATGAAAATAAGTTCCCTCTCAGGCAACTTACCCTGTTTCAAATGGGATCCTCTCAGACACCCATTTGCCGCATGAAGACCAGCCTACGCCTTACCCCACTTACACTCTCTAGCTGATTGTTAGGATATGGGAATAGGGCTCACCCTCTCAAGCTGGACCTCATGTCGACCCACTCCGTAGGCCATCAGTCTAGTGATCTTGGTTTCGCGACCTCCCTCTCGGGCAAGCCGAAAACACATGGGTGGTTTTGTATTTGCTACTACAAACCCATTAAATTAAACCACAACCACTAGGTGAAATCACCATTAAAATACATCTACCCTATCAGCAAGCATAGCCCAACAACAATATCAACACATATTTGCTAAATCACACCCCAAGAATGAGAGGTTTTTAGCCACACATCAAGAAATAACAAAATACACCTAAAATGATGCTTCAATCAAATGGTTCTAAGAAATTAAACCTTGATTTAAGCAAAGGAAGAAGAATGGAGAAGACCCATTTTCAACCTGGGGAAGATGAAATCCTTATCTCTTCAAGTCTCTAACAAAACCTCTCCAAACTTGAGAGAAAAAATAAAAAAAAGTACTATTTTATTATGGAACTAATAATAATGGTTTGGAACTTGTAAAATTAATAAAGATCTTAGTATTTATAGCTATCAGAAATTAGTGAAGGCGGATAGTTCGGCGAAGTTAGTCGAGTTCGCCGAATGACTCGACGACTCACCCTTTTTTTGTCTCATCACCGTTGAGTGCTTGCCTACAACATCTTCACGTTCTGGACCATTGGGCGGTATAGTACTGCTTCGCGGAACTATTTGACGAAGCGCCGACTACTCCTTTCATTGCTTTTTTGATCCTCTTCCTTCAGGGCTTTGCATCCTGGAATAAAGGGTGGAGTCTGTCCATTCGGTGAATCGCCAATGGTTCTTGGCGATGCTCATGCTTCAGCTTCTTTGTTCTTTTCAGCCTTTTTGTTCTTTTTTGCGTCTAAGTGTCCATGCTTCCACTAAAACTTCAAATACTTGAAACTTAAGAGTTTTCATCAGATATTGAGACAAAATAAGCATTCGAGGACACTATCTCTATCAAAATAAAGCACTAAATGAGTCCAATTTATGGACTCATCAACACCCCCAACTTAAACTTTTGCTTGTCCTCAAGCAAACTTGAATTCAGCAGTTCAAAAATGGTGTCTCAAACAGTGCTACACAAGTCTCAATCATGAGTGCACACCACAAGACTCAATTTACATATGCAAGGATCAGTTGTGTACTCAAAGATTCAAGTTGTGACGCACCATTACCAAAGATTCTCATGCTCGCAATACTTGCTACTTGTGCAAGTTCAAGCTCAACAAAAAGTATCTAAATGCCCTCACATGAAGAATGATTCCATATTCACACACAGAGGTTAATCAAATCAAGATCAGGAATCCGATGCAACGTTCACACTAAAAAAGAGGAACACAATTCATGTTTTCACCCATAGGTTTGCCCATATTATCCAATCGACTTTCAATTCAGTTTACTCAAGATAAAAAAGGTCTTTCTACGGCTTGTAATATGGATGAGTGCAAAGATATGGTCATTTAGGCTCAGTGGCTGCTTCTTCGTGGGATGTGGTTTTCTCAAGGCATTCCCTTCTTTTCCTTTATCGATTTTTTTTCTAGTGCTTCTAAGTCACCTATCGATTTTTTTTCTAGTGCTTCTAAGTCACCTTTTTATTCACCCTCATGGATTGCTTGGAAACCCGATTTCTTTCCTATTTTTTTTTTTGAATTGAATTGAAAGGGTTTCCACTTATGCAACACCATGGGTTAGGGGGGACTTTTTCTTGCACTTCTTGACCTCTCTTTTTCCTTTTCACCACACCCCCAACTTAGGCTTTTGGCCTAAGTTGGTTATTCACTAAACCACTACTCAAGAGGATTGTAGGTAGTGGTTCAAGTAAGGTCTAGGGTTCATCAATGTTCTACCTAAAACAGGTAAGGCTCAAAGGGTGTTCAAAACACGCTCACAGGTAGGCGTCAAAAGAGGTGTATGTCAAATTTGGCTCACACTCTTTAAAATTGCCTAAGATCATATCAAGAGGACACCTTTCTAAATCAATCAGACTAACCGAGTAAATTCTAGGTTTATTCATGCAAGTTTCAAAGCAAGCTGATCACACAAGGCATCGACACTTAAGTCAAACAAGACTACACACTTTCACTAGTGTGCAACGATCATTACAAGATAATCAACTTTGATAAATGGCTAATTACAACGAGATGCAAAGAGTTCACATATTTTCTATGCAACTTCATTTGGTCTCATTGCAGCCGTACATTCATGTTCGTTCAATTGAGATCACTATTCAATTAATCGGTATTGATCGAATTCGAGACTCAATTTTTTGCAAAAGAATAGCCACAATCAACTCACAAAGGGTGGCAAAAATGTGCGAAAAATTCAAAAATTTTCGGAAGGGTCAAAATCATTTGCAATTAAAACAAAAGAGAGCCATGAGCTCAAATTCACAAAAAGCAGTGTAAACACAATTTTAAAAACAGAACAACCCAAATGTACACCAAACACAAGTATCTGAAACAAGCAAAACAAAAGGTGAGCCTTACCCCACCACAAATAAAAAGTAATTTGTCCTCAAATGCAAATAATACAAGATCCAAAAGATTTGAAGGATAACTAAGAATAGAGAGGGAGGTAAATAGGGGATCCTAGCTATGCGATTGCTCCATCTGTCTTGGCATCAGTATCCGGAGTGACCACCAGAAGGGCCAGCTCCATTGGATCCCGCAGCAGGAAACTTTCTAAGGATGCTTGCACAACATCATTTATCATGATTTCTTCAGTCTCAGCTATCATCTATTGTAGCTTCCTCAAATATCTCTTCGTTAGTTTCTTCCTCCGATTCAGGATCAGCTATATGCTCCATTCCATCTCCATGTGTTGCAGCATTCTGAGGCTTTTCGGGTGCATCTAGAACTTCCACTGTTCCAAAGATCATGGATATATCAGTGGACTTTAGGTAGTCCACATCTTTCTTCAGCTCTTCAATGATGGCCTTTACGATTGTTACTTCCTCTGTGGCTCCTTGATCATGCTTACACACTAACATCCTGGCCTCTAGAGCATCAATAATACTGCTTAATAGTCTCACAACATTGTCGAGGGCAACCTGAATCATGCCTGGAATGGAGCTCTCTATGTTGGCGGTCCAACAATTAGCAGGTTGGGCAAGCTGTCCCATTCGGATCAAAGATGCTTGAGTGATCAGTACACAGAGGGCAAAAGCAGCTGAAAGTCTGGGTGGTAATGAAGCAACAGAGGAACCTGTAGAGTCATAAGGAGTGGTAATGACATCAGATATAACTGAAGGCCTAAGGACCGGAGTTGGCATAGATGCCTCTGCAGGTATAGATCTAGTGGTCACAGCTTCCTTCTGTTTCTTTTCTACCTGGTCCTTAAGATATTCGGCTTTGATCTTTCAGATACCAGTGGAGGCTGTGGCAGCCAATTCCACATCCTTCGTTGCATCTCCAAGCACCCGAGCTCTTTTGTATAATTCAGTGATTAGTACCAGGAAAGGGAGAGATGTCTGGCCCTGCTTTGCACACATATGAATTTTAGAGGAAATGATCTTCCCAAGATTTATCCTATTTTTTCCATGATGCAGCCGAGACAAGCTGCCTTAGCATGACGAAGAATTGATTCATTTTGTGATGGCATAACTGTGCTGCTGATGAATCCGAACCAGTACCGTGCAACTATGTTCAAATTTTTCTTCTCAATTGGAACTCTTTCTACTAACCATGTTGGAGCATTATCATCTGAGACTAGCGGGGCTAACCACTTTTTCAATGCATCCAGCTTATGTGTCCTGATCAAGTGCTGGCAGTGGTCATTAATCTTATCGGACATTCCCAAAGCTATGTTGATAGTTTCACTGTCACATGCAACCTTCCTTCCTCTGATAACCACGTGGTCAACTGATTTAAAAGATGAGACTAGCCTTTTTCGTTGAGGTACTAATGTACTGTATGCATCGTAGAACTCTCTAACCCTACTTGGTATGTAAGAGCCGCGATGTCTTGTGAAGATTTGGAATTTGTGATATTTCTGGCACTCCATCACTTCTGGATACCTATCAATAACCCCATATATGGAAAGTCGTTTCTCCTCATTGATCGTCCTCAGACTATCCGCTTTTGATCTATTCATTGATCCATGTTTGGGGCCTTGTACTGGATGTGCCAGTACTAATGCTTGCCCTGGAGTTGGAGGATTTGGAATGGTGGATTGATTATCTCTGATCCGATATGGATCATGTATCCTTTTGGATCGTAACTCAACCCTCCTTGCCTCTGTCTGGTAATCTTTGTCAGACTCTGTACTCTCACTATTATATGTGGGTGGCTCGGTAGTGTAGAAGCCTGTGCTGTCAGATAATTTGAGGGCTTTACCCTTTCCCTTGCTTTTTGAAGTTGTGGTAGCCTTGCCCCTGGGTGAAGGTGTATTTTATCTGACTATAATTCCTTTCTCCCTCCCTCTAGTCGGTTGTTTGGCTATATCTACGAAATGTTAGAGAGAGAATAGTGAGTAATTACATTGTAACATAAGAGTTCAGACAGACTCGCCGATCTAATCAGCGAATCGCCAAACCTTTTTGGCGATCATAAGTATGTCTGCCGAAAGTTATAGAACCCACAACACTTAAGATAAGAGTTTAAAGATGATTTAGGTCTAGAGGGCGAACCACTGAGTGATTCGGCGAGCTCAACTCAGCTCGCCGACTGACTTATCGTGTGTGAGATTCAACTCACTTTTCAAAATCGATCGCACAACCCTCAAAAGCAAAATTAAACCAAGCATTAATGAAATTTAGCCCAGAACCATAGCACCCATTCATGGTCAACATCCATTATGCATAGTTTTCCACATTTAGATTCACAGTAAATAGAGTGAAAAAGGAAATCGAACAGTAAAAGAAAATAGACCCTAACTTACACAACATTAGCAGGTACTTGAAAATGTCTACTCATATCAGAGAGATCTAACACACATTAGTGGACTCCTAGGTTACAGATGAGGTCTATCTTTTTGAGAACGAATGAAGGGTTTTCAGAAACTAACCTTTTCACTGAGTAAACAAAGTTGTAATTCTAGGCAGCAACAAAAATCTGAGTTCCAAGCACTAATCTGCTACTAAAATACTAATTTAAAGTAACAAGATGTAAATTACTACCTTGGTGTGAAGTTATGGAGTTTGAAAGTGAGAAAGAATGAAGAAGTGTGAGTATTGGCAATATACGCTGTTCAATTTGTGTCCATTCGGTGATGTTAGTCTCACTCGCCAACCTACTCGGCGATTCGCCGAGTGATCATTTATCCAGCTCTTTCTTCAGAAATCTGCAGTTTTCAGTGGGTGAATTCGGCGATCTACATCGAGATTGCCAAACTTGTTAGCGATGCACCGAGTTGCTTTTCGAGTCCACAGAGTTTTACAGGCTCTGTACGACTCTCGTATTGAGCCAAACGGCGGATCCAATTAGGCTCGCAGACGTGTTTGGCGACTTGCGTAATGGACTTTCTGCTCGCCATCCTAAAATTTTCCACAATTTCCTCGTTTGAAACAACAACACAACACACCATTATTTATAAAAGTAAAATCCTAAACGTTTCAGACATTGGGTTGCCTCCCAAGAAGCGCCTTATTTTTCGTCGTGGCACGACGCAAATCTTTGCTCAAGTTTCATTGTTGGGGTTGGCCAGGTCCTCATTAGGCCACCCCTTGTATCTCTACTGATGGTGTTGAGGCAACACATTACTCATCAGGTCCTCGAGCAGTTGAAAATCTTTGGAATGAGACCAAATCATCTGCTTCATTCCTTCAATGTCTTCCTTCATTCTTTTCAGCTCTCTATCTTACTCAGTCACTTTGTGGAGAATGATTGAGAGCATTCCCTCAAGGCGTTTAGCCTCATTGTCCTTGAGACTTCTTTGTTCATGAGGAGGGATGTATTTATCCTTCCTCTTACACTGGATTTCGATCTTCACCATATTTTTAGCCAACTCATCCATCTGAGTCTTTAGGGCGGCCAACATGAAGTCCTTTTCTACTTCTTGGTTAGTTTCAACCATTTGATTAAGTAGTTGGGCTGCTATCACATATGGCTGTTTCGCAATGCCTCTCGAAATGTGTTGGTCGACCAACCTCTTGTTTCCAAGACCAAGACTTCTGTAGAAACAGTCAAGGAGAGCTATGTCGGGAATGTCATGATTTGGGCATTGATTGAATTAAACCTTGCCCATGACTTGTGGATCCGTTCACCCTTTAATTGCTTGAAGGTGAGGATGCGCTCCCGGAATATCATTACCTCTAATAGAAGAAACTCCATTAGCTCCCGAGTGCTACTTCGCATACTCACTTCCTGTGCTTCAATATAGACAAGATAACAAAACTACAAGTTAAGTTAGTAAACTATGACTAAGAAGTACAAAAATTCTACTAATCCAAAAATTCTCAAATAACACCACTCCCCGACGGCGGCGCAATTTTGATGGTTATCATGACCAATGACACTAACCTACGGTTCGAGTGTCTACGATCGTCAATAGTATAGTAACCTAACTAAAGGTTGGGGTCGTGTCCCAAAGGAGTGGTTTTGAGAATTGATAGAAAAATAAAATTTAGCTCAAATTAGTCGTAGCTAATGACATTAATTTTTAAAAACATATAAATTATATAGAGCGACACAAAAGTGTCAAATATCGATTGGGGTTTTTTCACAAGTAGTAAAATCAACAAAAATTAACAAGAAGATCAAGTATGGGAAATGTTCTTGGGGTGTGACCGCAATACAAGTTGAGATAAATAGTTGGGTACATGCTTTCAATAGGAAATTTGCAAGATAATAGTGACTAGGCTAAGCTTTAGATGGAAATAAGTTCCCTCTCGGGCAACTTACCTCGTTTCAAATTGGTTCCTCTCGGACACCCATTTGCCGCATGAAAACCAGCCTATGCCTTACCCCACTCACTCTCTTGACCTAAGTGTTAGGATATGGGACTAGGGCTCACCCTCTCGGGCTGAACCTCATGTCGACCCACTCCTTATGCCATCAGTCTAGTGGTCTTGGTTTCGCGATCTCCCTCTCAGGCAAGCTGAAAGCACATGGGTGGTTTTGTATTTGCAACTACAAACCCATTAAATTAAACCACAACCACTTGGTGAAATCACCATTAAAATACATCTACCCTATCAGCAAGCAAAACCCAACTACAATATCAATACATATTTGCTAAATCACACTCTAAGAATGGGGATTTTTAGCCACACATCAAGAAATAACAAAATACACCTAAAATGATACTAAAATCAAATGGGTATAAGAAATTAAACCTTGATTTAAGCAAAGGAAGAAGAATGGAGAAGACCTACTTCCAACTTGGGGAAGATGAAATCCTTCTCTCTTCAAGTCTCCCACAAAACCCTCTCCAAACTTGACAGGAAATATCAAAAAAGTACTATTTTATTCTGAAAATACTAATAATGGTTCGGAACTTGTAAAATTATTAAAGAGTTTAGTTTTATAGCCATTAGAAATTAGTGAAGGCGGATAGTTTGGCGAAGTTAGTCGAGTCCGCCGAATGACTCGGCGACTCGCCCTTCTTCTGTCTCATCGCCGTTGAGTGCTTGCCTACAACATCTTCATGTTCTGAACCATTGTGTGGTATAGTACTACTTCGCGGAACTATTCGGCGAAGCGCCGACTGCTCCTTTTATTGCCGTTTTGATCCTCTTCCTTCAGGGCTTCGCATACTGGAACAAAGGGCGAAGTCTGTCCTCTCGGCGAATCGCCAAAGGTTCTTGGCGATGCTCATGCTTCAGCTTCTTTGTTCTTTTCAGCCTTTTTGTTCCTTTTTGCGTCTAAGTGTCCATGCTTCCACTAAAACATGAAATACCTGAAACTTAAGAGTTTTCATCAGATATTGAGACAAAATAAACATTTGAGGACACTATTTCTATCAAAATAAAGCCCTAAATGAGTCCAATTTGTTGACTCATCAGTTCTTTTCAAGGGTTAATGCTCATATTTACTCAACACATATAGAATGACTATATTAGACATGAATATAATCACAATTTCAAGTAATCAATTCACTCCATGTATAATCTCATATACTCATGAAATAGGTCATGTGAACAATGTCCTTCCACAATCATGCCATGTACAAATCAACCTACATAATAGCTTTACTCTTAAAACTTTAACATTCCTAGTTCATTCATATTAGCTTTTACCCTCAACGCCATAGAATTTATATTCATACTACAAGCCTTACTCTAAAGCAATACCTTACATGGTCATCACATGTGACTAATTCTCAAGACAATCTTACCACATGCTTCATTCTTAAGCAATTCTAATAATTTATCATCATATTAACTCAATCTCAACACTACTAATCACGATTCATCATATAAGCCCTAATCTCATCAATTCATGTCTACAAGCTTTACCCTTAAGAAATTCATATCTAACTGTTCTAATCTCGAGAAATTCGTAAAGTAATTCATCAATCTTAGAAGATCACATCTAAGCCCTCAATTTCCACTTTCATGGCATAAAACTAAACTATATCAATTTCACCCTAGAATCTTAGGTTAATCAAGAATACATGTATAATGATACTAAAATCATGTAATTACATCATAAACAATCATAAATAACCATTATCCACTCAATTGGATAATCATACAACAACACCCACAATATAGGAAGGAACCCTAACTAAAATTAGAGTTTCATCTTCACGATTAGGGGAAACATGGGGGATTCATGGATGAAAAGAGTCTATGAATGAATAAGTCATCATACATCATTATAAAGCCTTGTAAGCTTGAAACAATTGAGTCTTGACCTAACTTGACCCTCTTCTTCTTATTCTTCTTTCTAGAGAGAGGATTTTTGAGAGGGAATTGGGTTTCTTTTGGGGGTCTTCAAATAATAATTTGGAATGACTAAATTAAGGGTCTAAAGTCTTTATATAGGTTGTCTAAGTAAGGTTAAAACGACACCACTTAACCCCTAATTAATTCCGGAAAAAGACCCCTTAGTCCCCAACTTAATCGACCTACTGCCCACTTTTGACCCACCCACGAGACCACGCCCACGGGGCGTACTGTTCAATCGTGGGTTATGGTCTGTGGGTCTTCATTTGGGCCTCTTGACCTATGAAGCCAACCACGTGGCGTGGACCCATCCACGAGGCAGGGGTCCTGCCCATGGTCACTGCCTTAGGCAGATTTCAAGGAGATCTCACCCACGCTGCCCACCAACGGGGCGTGGCTCAATCCACGGGGTGTGGATGTCCTCGTGTGTCGTACTGATTTTGGGTAGTGTACTAGGGTCCTCCTTAAGGACCCTTCGTTGGTCCTTGGGGAGTCTTACCTTGACGTTCTAACCTTCAACCCTCTATTTTAAGTACGGGGATTTTTTTTACGGTTCTAACCCTCACATCAAGCTCTAGTTTAGCCTTCTAGTTTTTGGGATGTTACATTATCTCCCCCTTGGGAACATTCATCCTCAAATGACGATCTAGAGACCTTATGAGAATAAGGACTGCAGACTAGTAGCCCATCATGCAAGAAGCATCAAAATAATGCACAATTCAAAGGAGGAAACATCAACTCCAACTCAAATATAATAAATGCACCACAAGGAAGTAGGAACTACACCTAACAACCCAAAATTCATGAAATTCTCATAACTAGTCATGTTCAAGGAGGAACTACCATCTCCGAACTAAAACATGCTCAACACAATCTCATGGAGCCATTAGGCCATTTACTCAAGGAAAACATGTACATATAAATCATGTTCATCAATTGATCTCATGAAGTCAAATAGGCAACTCATACTCAATGCACAACATCATGAGGAAATCAAGAATGCAACTTTATTTTCTTTCAAAACACAAGTTTTCATGAACATGCATAACATAAGGTGTCATGACTCAAGTGTACCCCCTAGACGTAACATGGCGTATTTGACCCCGAAGGGGTCACATACAAGCCCTTAGTAAATTCATAACATAAGATCATAGAAAGTACGGGAAAATGTAAAACTTCTTTAAACCATACAGTCGAAAACATTTTCATAAACAAGCGGAAGTCTTTACTACAACTTTGTCTCAAACCATCTAATAAAACTCTTGAATAAAAGACTTGGGACGCAGCCCACATAAATGTCTAGAACAAAAAGTAATGACATAAAGGGAACATAAGGTGTTTGTCCTCGAAGATATAAGAACTCTCCAATTCTTCAACTTCTCTTGCACCTTAGAATGTAGGCAATATGCAGTAGTACAAAATGTACCAAGTATGAAAGCTAGGACAACATAATAAGAGCATCTCAAAATGGTTAGTCAACATAAGACATAAGCATAAGAGAAAATCACATAGTCATAGCATAATTCCAACATAAGCATTATATAATCGAAAGTCAACATAAGACATAATAATGAGCATAGGATATACTTCATGTTCATAGCATAGTCTCCACTTAGACTATCATATTTACATACTTTTACCTTAGTCTTTCATATTACAAGAGAACTACTTCACAAGCCACCTCAAAGCATACTTGTGCAAGGCAAGGATAGCATCCTATAATACTATCCAAGCTAAGTACCTCTTTTTAGTCATTTTTGGGCATAGTTCACATGGAATAGTCATTTCTTACATGACTTCATTACTCATGAAAAGGTGACCTTGGAAAACCAGTTCAAGCTAGTTTTATTAAGATAGCTCCTAGTGTTTGATTCAATTAGGTGAGAAAGCCTTTCAACCTAAGAATCCTTTCTATGTGAGAAAACCTTTCACATCATGCTAGTATGTTTTTTAGTAATAATATCCTTTCACAACACAACATCATTATTGGTACTTTACTCTCAAAGCACCCTTAAAACATTTGTATAGATTTCATAAAACAATGCATAAGTCCATAATTCACCTCCTTGAGGTCAAAACCCAATTTCGATAATCAACTCTTAGAAAACATGGGTTAGATATGGACTTCATCATAAATTCATGTAAAACTACTAATACATGCTCAATTTCATAAAACTCTTCCTTGAAGATCAAAATCCCTCATCTTATGGTTCATACCTTGAAAACATAGGGATCACAAGGGTTCATAGGGGAATTCATCACAAAAGGATTGCAATTCATCAATTCATTCATAGAAGATCATAATTAACTCATTCAAATCAATAATAAAGAGAACCCATGATAATAGATGAAAATCCTAACTCAATTGGGGAATTCTACCTTGTGAAATAGAGAGATTTAGGAACTCCATGGCTGAAAGGAATCCATCGATGGAAACTATCACACCTTAACTCCAAATGCTAGCCTTTAATGGAGAAATTGGAACATTATCTTTAAACCCTAGGTGAATCCTTCTTCTTCTTCTTCCAGTTTCTCGAAAGAGAATATTTGAGAGGAATTGGATTTCTTTTGGGAATTTGGAAGAATGAAATAAATGGGGTGAATTCAGGGGTTAAAAGGCTTATATAGAGGTTCTAAATATAGGCAAAATGACATAGTATAAGAATTAATTAATTAGGAAAAGATCCAACTGCCCCTGAAAATAATTGCCAATCAATGACCCACGACACCACCATCGACAAACTGTGGATGGACCTACGGTCCGTCCTACACAATTATGGCTCCTTGTCAGAGACTTTTGGCCAGTTGACGTCCACTGGACAATGGGGTGTGGTCCCACCTACGGTCCGTAGGTGCCATTGTTGTCCATACCTTGACTATTTCTGAGAGGCCAATCCACGGACCCACCTACGGTCTGTGGCCCACACCACGGGCCGTGGTTGGGCCTTCGTGGAGGATATGGATAAGGTTTGAAAAGCTTTTATTTTGGTCTTTTCGAATATGGGGTGTTACAATTATCTTATATGATGAAAGCTAAGTTACTTGTATGTGGATTTTGGGGGTCTTATATGCCATGTTACGCCTAGGGGCTACATTGAGTCGTGACAAACATGATAATCAGAGCACAAAGTTTAGAAAGGTCATACGAAGTCTCATAAGCCATGTCGAGTAGAGTCCTGTTCATGAGTGTGGAACGCACCACATTTATGAATGAGAGGCTATAAGATGTCAGGAAACTTCACTTCTTTCATTACTCTAAAGTCGTGCGATAAAGTTTAACTCTATAATATCTCTCTCTCTTTCCTAATCCTTATCTGATGCTCTATATAATATGGTCGTACGATGGGCATATTCTAGAAGGAATGCGAGAGAGGATGTGAATCAAAAGGCTCCTCAAGTTTCGATCGACCCTTTGGTCGAGCAAGTGACTAATATGGAGTTTAGGGCTACTTTTCAAGTGTTGGCTCAAGCCATGACGGCCCAAGCCAATATGGAGGTTGTGGCTCCTGTGAACCTAAATATGGGTATGACGACAACTAGAGTGAGGAATTGCACTAGGTTAAATCCTTCATAGTTTCATGCTTCTAGGGTTGAGGAAGACCCTTAAGAGTTCATTGATGAGGTTTACAAGGTGTTGTTGATCATGGGAATGAAGCCGATGGAAAAGGCAGAATTGACAACTTACTAACTTAAGGATGTTGCTCAAATATAGTTCAACCAATGGAAAGAAGGGAGAACAATTGACGCGGGTCCTCTTGATTAGGAAAAGTTCAAAGTTGCTTTCCTTGATAGGTTCTTTCTCTTTGAGATGTGGGAAGCAAAGGTGCTTGAATTAGTCAACCTTTATCAAGGAAATATAAGTGTGGAGAAATATACTTTGAGTTTCACACAATTATCTCGATATGCTCCAACTATGGTTGCTGATCCTAGGGTAATGATGAGTAAGTTCGTTTCGGGAGTGTCCAAGATAATGGTTTAGGAATGTCTTACCGCTATGTTTCTCAATGATATGGACATTTGTCGTCTCATGGTTCACGCTCAACAAATTGAAGATGAGAAACTTAAGGAAAGGTCTAGGGATCCAAAAAGGGCTAAGACCAGTGATGGTAACTTCTCACATTTAAGGTCTGAGTGACATGGTCGTTCTAAGTTTAGACAAAGTTTTTCCAGTCAAGGTTCCTCTAATTCTCCTTCAAAGTTCAAAAATGATAGGGTGTCTAACCCTAAGCCTCAAGGAGGAAATAGTTGTGGTCTTTATTGCCTACTTGTTCTATGTCTGGAAGAAAGCATGAGGGTAAATGTTTAGCCGGTTTTAATACTTCCTCTGGTTGTGGCAAGATGGATAACAATATAAGGGATTGTCCCTCCGTTACTATGAATGAGAGAGATAACCATCAAAGGGCTCAACCTAATCCTTTATCCGGTCCTAGTGGAAATCAGAAGCAAAACATGTTTTATGCACTTTAAATTTGTGGTGAACAAAAGGGTTCTCTCAGTGTGGTTGCTGGTATGTTGAAAGTCTTCCAACTTGATGTTTATGCTTTACATGACCCCGGTGCTACCTTGTCTTTTGTGACGCCATATGTGGCTATGAGATTTTGGTATTCTTTCGGATGTGTTGATAGATCCTTTTTCTGTCTCGACCCCTGTTGGTAATTATGTTTTGGCTAAGAGGGTCTATAGAAAGTGTCTCATCTCCTTGGCCATATAGTCACTCTTGTTGACCTTCTAGAACTTGATATGCTAGATTTTCATGTAATCCTTGGTATGGATTGGTTGCATGCATATTATGCTTCTATTGATTGTAAAACCTGTTCAATCAAGTTTTAATATCCAAATGAACCCGCATGTTTTTGGTACTCAGTCCTTGCTTCTACATTTGTGTAGTTACCAAGCTGGTTTAGAGTGATTGTTCTTCTTCTCACTTTCTGAGGCTCGTTGGAGGACTTGAGAGGTAGCTTTTTGTCATCCCAGTGGGCCCTCTTTTCCTTTTTCCCTAAAGCGTCGTTCTATTTGACAAAACAAAGATTGAGATTTGTCTTTATTTCTTAAATTCCGCACTTTATGCAATGTAGTGGCTTGTATGCGTGACAACCAGATTTTGGGGGTTTTAATAGAAAGAATAAGTTATTCCGCTTTATCTTGTTCTTACTTCATATTTTTGCATTTTTTTTTGGGTTGAGGCTGACTTGTCTTAGTAGGAATAGACAGCGTCATCACATTTATTTTTGGGTCGTGACACCTTTAGAGTTTGTGAGGTGGCTGCTAGTCATCTTGGCAGACATCGCATACTCTTGATTATGTCTTTCTACTATTCTAGTATTGTAGATAGTCTAACTTGTATTTCTTTTGAATCCATTGTATTACGTAGTGGCTTGTACACGTGACATCAGGTTTTGGGGATAGTTTTGCTATGTTATGAGATCTTAGTTCTTACATTCTTTCTTACTTCCACATTTACCCTTTTTGAGGGTTATTTACACTGACCTGTTTTAGTGGAATAATGAAAGTGTCATCACACACGGTTTTTTGGTCGTGACATATATGGATTGTAAGGACCCATATGGCTATTTTGGATATTTTGTTATCTATATTTCTAATTATTTAGAACAATAAATTTGCAAAACTTTGTAATAAACAACAAACTTCAAAGTATATTTTCAAAACCAGAGAGTTAATACGAGTAAAGAAAATATAATTTGCAACAAAATTGAAAGAATATCGAAAAGAAGAAAATTGAGTCCGCTGAATGCACAATGTGTCCTTAAGAAAAATATTCTCCTCAAGTACCTCATGTTAATGGAATGTATCCTCCCAAGATAGAACTATCTTACTTATCGATGTATTGGTTCCTAAAATAATGGTGCAAACAAACCACTCAAAGGAAGTAAACTCAACAAGCACCATTTGTTTGTTCAGAATAAGAAGTTCAAAAAAAATTGTTGTTGAAAATTGAGAGAAAACCCCTCTATTTATAGACAACAAATGGTAGTGTGAATAGATTCTTAGTGTGTCTTATCAAAAAGGTCACAACCCTTTGGAAAAGTCACAATTTTTTGAAAAAGTCACAGCCCTTCAGAAAAACCACAAATCATAAGAAAAATCACAACTCTTCAATTTCTATTCACGTCTTTTAAAACCCAACAATCCCCCGCATGATTGTAGAATGATTGTAATAAAAAATAAATGGACAAGTATGTACTTTACAAGCAATGATTAATTACATCTTGATAAGCAGGTTTCCCTTTTAACTTTCCGTAGTGAACATATGTTGAATATACTCGATTGATAGGTGGATTTGATATCTATGAATCATTGAGCTTTGGTGTATACAAAGACAACCACATGCAAAACAATTAATCCTTTACTATATATGGTTCTCACTGTTGTGTTCGTTTCAACCATGAACACTTTCTCATTTCATGAGTATATAGAGAATGTGCTTTTACAATCATATGTTTTGAAGCGTCTTACACTTCACACTCACATAGGTGATTTCTAACCATGATATTGTGTAGGTACACTTTTTGATCAAGTCTTCCAAACAATGAAACCATTAAAAAAATAATATTATCAACTCGTTAAAATGTCTTAATATTTTATCCTTGTTCTGAACATTTTCTTCATCTCAAGAATGGATTGAGTTTATTAACAATTCCGAACCGTTAGTCACAAATTTTTTTGATACTATAGAACCAAGCTCTTGGGATCTCTGATCAACTAGGTAGAGTTACCGCCATGATGATTTCTTTTATTATCTCTCAACTCAATCTCTAGTTAGGACTTTTGTATGTGGATCCGACACATTGTCATTTGACTTGACATATTCAAATGATAAATTAGTAAAAGACTTGTTCAAAAAAACATGAATAAAAATCAATTGCATACCTTAGTTTACCTTCACTTTTATCCTGTGTAATTTTGTAATTGACCAACCTTGTTTGATATGGAAATCTATTAATGTAAAGAAATCTAATTTGAATAAAAATCAATTGCATACCTAATTTAGCCTTCACTTTTATTAGGTATAATTTTTTAATTGACTTACTTGGAAATTTTTTAATCTAAAGAAATCTAATTTGAATAAAAATCAATATAATTGCATACCTTATTTTACCTCTACTGTTATTATGAGTAACTTTGTAATTGACTTGACTTGTTTCGATATGGAAATTTGATGTAAAGAAACACAATTTGAATAAAAATCATTTGCATACCTAATTTGACTTTCACTTTTTTTCTAGTATAAATAGGAGTCATGTACAAGGCTATTGGCATACCCATGTTCCATTTTCCTCTAATATTTTTGGGCAATCTTTTGTGTTTTGGGATTTTGGTTTTAGAATTATTTTGGACCTTACGAAGCCAATACTTGAATAAATACTTAAAGTAAATTGTTTCTTTTCTTGGGACTCGTCTCAGGCTAAGGTAAGAAACAAAGTCAAGAATTTTAGTTTGTAACTAAATTTCTATGAAGAAGGAGGCATACCTATGAAACCTTATAGCCTCGATAGTGGTCTAAGGATCCAGCATCCCAACCTAAATTAGAGGGGAGCTCCAATTCGAAGCAAAGTGATAACGTCATCGAAAGATAGAATGTCAAAAAGTCAAACTTCGATACCTAAACTTTGATTTACAATTCTTTTTCTTTTTATGGATTCTAAATAAATTATTTGTACATATATGTTTTAATAAATATAATGCTTTGAGTGTTTTTCCCAACCTGTAATTACATTGGATTTGCCCCTGAGTGAGACCTTTGAGAAACGCCTCTAAGGCATGCTGAGAAATAAAGGTGATTTTTCTCAACCTGGTACTACATTGGATTTGCCCCTGAGTGAGGCCTTTGAGAAACGCCTCTAAGGCATGTTGAGAAATAAAGGTGACTAACTTTGTAAGGAACATTGAGAATAAAGGAGTCAGAATATTAATGCAATGATTTTAACTTTATATTTCGATCACTGATATTTTTTTCCTTTTTAATGGTTTAATTTTAATTATAATGAGATACTTATATCCACACAAGTACTTTTAGACAATTAATTTCGCAGATTTGTTTTCAATTCTTCAAACCACAACAACCCCTTTTGCTTCTTCCCTTATAGAAAATGATTCCTTAGTTGCAAGATTATTTTCTGTAGCAAGTGTTTAATTATAAGGATCCATAAGTTTAATGTGTAGTGTTAAATTCTTTTACTTTTCTTCTTCCTATGGCACTAATTGCCCAAATCTAAAGGATTTCAATTCGTCGTTAATTTTTTATTTTTTTTGCTTTGCAGTAACATTTGATTCAAACATTCATAATGCCTTGCCTTGTTACGTTTTAATAATCATGTAATATATTTGTGTTATCGTAAAATTGTTCGCTATTATTCTGAGTTTATATGAAGGGTTTATGTTGTTCCTACTTATATATGTTGTCTGTGATATTGGACACAAGTCCCACGAAGAAGTTACGAGAGAAGAAAGTTCATTAGATTGTTGATACTAGATCTCAATCAACATTTCAGACCTTAAGAGTTTATATTATCCACAAATGGATATATATTATTTCATGAAACTTCCATCCGCAAATGGACCACAATTTTTGGGATTGCGGATGGTATCTACTCTTAGGCTCTTAAATGAGGATTGAGTTCTTAGTATCACCAACATAATGAAGTTTTTTCTTCTGTAACTTCTCTGAGGGACTTGTTTCCGCTAACACAGAGAACATCTATAAATAGGCACAACATAAAACCCTTCCTATAAACCCAATGTAATAGCAAACAATTTTATGATAACACAAAGATATTACATGATTATTAACACCTAATAAGATAACGCATTATCAATGTTTGAATTAAACCCAAAAAATATGTTACAACAAAACAAAAAAGAAATAAACATCGTGATGAATTGAAATCCTTTGAATGGGGGGGGGGGATTAGTAACATATGAAGAGGCGAAGTAGAAACATTTAACACTCCACATTAAACTTATGGATCCTTATAATTAAACAGTTGCTGCAGAAATAGTCTTGCAACAAAGGAACAATTTTCTCTAAGGGAAGGAGAAAAGGGGTTGATGCGATTTGATGAATTGAAAACAAATCTTTGAAATAAATTGTCTAAAAGAAATTGTGTGGGTATAAATATTTCCTTATGATTAAAATTAAACTATTATAAAGTATGAAAATACGTTAAAAAGGAAAAAATATCAAATAAATCGAAACAAAAGTAACAAAATAATACTCTATTTGATCAATTGAAATTATTTTTTGTTAGAAGTGATTTTGTAAAAAGTATTTTTAGAAAATAACAATTTATATTTAGCTAACTAATTTCAAATTACTTTTACCAATATTAGAGCACTATTCTATGCTAGCCTATGTTCCAAAAGTGCTTTTAAGAAAATTACAATTGGGTTTTATTTTTCTTAATCTTCATAATAATTTAGATAAATGCGGAAAACTCTGAACTATTCAAAAGTTAGGTAAAGAATTTTGAAGATCAACAATAGAAAAATTTTAAATGATTCAATGCTTTGTGTAGGAAGTTGTAGGCCTTCATCAATTATTAACTTTAGAACGCTAGGTTTTTCCAATCTAGTAAAACGTCTATTTAATTGAACGATACAAGAGCTGATTGAATAGGAAAAGAGAATTAAAACTACTCATATTTAATAAAAAGCTGAGAGTAGAACATGTTTGGAACCTTATCCATGTATCCTTCATCTTAAATCTAGAATTATTAAAAATCATACTAATAAAAAAAGAGAAAATTGTTGCAAATAAAGTAATTTGCACATTTTAAAAAAAAAAAAATTCATTTTGAACTAAACTAGAGATTTGAAGTGTTAAATTCAGCATAGAAGTATCGAATTGAAATAAAGCGGATACAGAGAGGATAAAATGAATTTAGTGATAGAAATCTAAAGTTAAACTCATTACATTAAAATTTTGACTCCGCCTTTATTCCTTAGTGTGGCTTTACAAAGTTAGTTAGCTTAGAGGCGTTTATTCCTTAGTGTGCCTTAAATTCTGACTCTGCCTTTATTTCTTCGCATGCCTTAGAGGCGTTTGTCAAAGGCCTCACTCAGGGGCAAATCCAATATAGTTATAGGTTAGGGAAAATCTCAAAGTATTATTTGTATTAAAAAAATATATGTACAAATAATTTATTTAGAATCCATAAAAACAAAAAGGAATGTAAATCAAAGTTTATAAACTAAAATTCATGACTTTGTTTTTTACTTTAGCCTGATATACGTCCCAAAAAAGCGATTTAAACATATGAAACAAGTTGTAGGAAAACAGAAGGAACGACATGAAGAGACTTGAGAGAAATAAAATGAAAGAACTTCAAAAAATCAAGAAAAGAACAACTTACTTTATGTATCAATTCTAATATTGGCTTCGTAAGTTCCGAAATCTTTCTAAAACAAAATCCCAAAACACAAAAGATTACCCAAAAAATATTAGAGGAAGATGAAACAAGGGTATGCCAGTAGCCAATACCAAACTCCTATTTATACTAGAAAAAAAGTGAAAGTGAAATTAGGTATGCAATTGATTTTTATTCAAATTGTGTTGCTTTACATCAAACTTTCATATCAAAACTAGGCAAGTCAATTACAAAGTTATTTTTTTCGTATTTATATTATAACAACTTGTTATGCATCAGTTCATTAGAGTGGCAAATCTTGCAGCTAGTAATATTGTTTAAAGGGGAAGGGGATTAAGATAATATATGTTATTTCTATTTGATGATGATGGCCTTCTGCACCGCACAAAAGAGGTTCCTTTCTTGTTCGCTTTTAATTTAGTTAATACAAACAAAGAAGGAATTGTCTAAGAAACATAGGAGTTAGTCCCCTTTAACTTAGACCCTTCTTTCGCCAAAGAATCTGCCACCTTGTTCTCCTCAATGAGTTTATGGTGTATTAAGGGTTCCCCAGCTTGTGTAGAAGATACCTGCAGTCAGTCAAAACATTTGAAACAAAATGATTATCATTAGTAATAAAATGTATAATACCTCTGCAGTCTATATCGATTTCCAGGGGAGTAAGTTTATGATCAAATGCAGTTGATTGCCCTTTTTTTAGGGCATATAGTTCTGTCGTAATGGTGGTTTCCATGTTACATATTGCCCATGAATCCTATTACCCAATCCCATATATTATTCCTAATTACCCCACATATTCATATTCACCAGTTTTCTCAAAAGAAGAGTTGTCTGTTATTGGGGGTTTCAAAATAACATACTCAATACTTGGTAGTTCGTGGCTTGGCTTGGGTTTTGTTAGAGCAACGTATTCCATAGTGTAACAAGTATGGCATTTGAGGATTAATTGTTGTTATGATAGTTATCGTTTCTTTTAAGCCAAATGCTCTATAGATATAAGGGAAAAACATCCTCCTAGGGGATGGTTTCCCAGACTTTTGTACTTATTTGTTAAAAGAGACGCCCACGTGGAGTTGGGTCTGTTAAAATATCTCCAAGTTAGTTTGAAGTTCCTTTGGATTCGGTCAATTTATTTGGTGATTTCTATTGGGAGTTTTATGTATTGCATAATATGTGTTGGAATGTTATTAAGACAAGACTTTGCTAGAGTTGTTCTTTGATAGACGCTCAACCACACCTCATCCAATACTAGGTGTGGGTGATCGTAATCTAGTACAAAACCCAACGAAGAGTTGGGGTCGAACCCATAGGGAGCGGTTGATGTTTGCCGTAATCAATGGCACAACTTCCAATTCAAGTGTCTACGATCGTGCAATAGTATAACAACCCAACCCCCAACCAAGGGTTGGGGTCGTCCCAAGAGAGTGGTTTTGAGAATTGATAGAAAAATAAAGTTTAGTTCAAACTAGTCGTAGCTAAAGATATTAACGAGTAAAGACATAGTAAATAAAAACTGGTGACACAAAGTATTAAATATCAAATGGGGGTTTTGTCACAAATAAATAAAAACAACAAATTAACAATGGAATCTAAACAATGAGAGGGGAATTCTTGGGATGTGACCGGAATACGAGTTAATCTAAATTATTGGGTGCATGCTTTCGATAGAAAAGTTATAGATTAATAGTGACTAGGCTAAGCTTTATGTGGAAATAAGTTCTCTCACGAGCAACTTACCCCATTTCAAATGGGTTACTCTCGGACACCCACTTGCCGCATGTAGGCCAGCCTACGCCTTACCTCACTCACTCTATCGAGTTGAGTGTTAGGATATGTGACTAGGGCTCACCCCTTCGGGCTGAACCTCCTGTTGACCCACTTCTTAGGCCAGCAATTTAGTGGTCTTAGTTTTACGACCTCTCTCTCGAGCAAGCCGAAAACACAAAAATAAACTTGTATTTGCAACTACAAATTCATTATATTTATACACAACCACTAAACGAAATCACAATTAAAATACAAATAAACTATCAGCAAGCAAGAACTAACAAAAATCTTAACCCATATTCGGTAAATCACACCCAAAGAATTGAGATTTTTAGCCACACATCAACAGATTTAAATTTATACCTAAACGAGTTTGCATTCAAATGGGTATGAAGATTTAAGTCTTGTTACAGGCCAAGAATGAAGAATCTAAGAGACCCAACACTAAATCTTGAAGATGAAAACCCTCTTCTCCTTCAAGTCTCCAAAACTCTCTCTGTTTGACTCCCGTCAAAATTAATAAAGAGGTTTGTATTTATAGACTTCAGAAATTAGTGACGGTGGATTGTTCGTCGAGGTTAGTTGGAATCGCCGATTAACTCAGCGATTCGCCCTTTGGTGTAGTTTGTCGCCTTCTTGCACTACCCTTCATCATCGTCGTGCTCTGTGTCGTTGGGCGACATAGTACTTCTTCGCAGAACTATTCGGCGACACGCCAACTGCTCCTTTCATCGCCTTTTTGATCCTGCTCCTTCCAGGCTTCGCATACTGGAACAAAGGGCAAAGTGTGTCCCTTCGACGAATCGCCAAACGTGCTTGGCGATGCGCAGGCTTCAGCTTCTTCGTTCTTTTTAGCCTTTTTGTTCCGTTTTGCGCCTAAGTGTCCATGCTTCCACTAAAACTTGAAGTACTTGAAACTTAATGTTTTTATTAGATATTGAGATAAGCATTCGAGGTACAAGTTGGACTCATCTGCTGTACAAGTTTGAATTCAGTTACGAAGTTACAAATGTAATCTAATTGGTGGTAGGAATAGAGATTGTCGAAAACATTTAGTTAAATTGAAAGGGGTGACAACTAATGTCTGATGGGGGGATTGGTTTGTCAATTAACAACTGAAACAATTATGAAAAGAGGGGGTTTCAATAATATTAAGAGAAATTCTTAGGATATGATCGATTATAAGCTAATTACGCTATATAGGTAATTGAAATTTAATAATAATTTTCTTAATCATTGTGGGTAGGGTAGACTATAAGTGCAATAGTTTTCTCTCGGACAACTATTACGGTTCAGGCGAGTTCTCTCGAACCTCGACAAGCTTTACACTACAAAAAAGCCCAAAACCTTAATTTATCAACTCTCTCAAGCTAGATAGGTAGAATTGGGTTTAGGATTCACTCTCTCGAGTTGAACCCATATCAACCTAATAATTACAATCATTAAACAAAAGTTTTTGTTCCGAAACCATTTTCTCTAGCAAGCCAAGAATTCTAGGTTAGAATTGCATTTGCAACCACAATTCATGGATTAAAACTCATCTAATAATTAAAACCACATTAAAACATCAATTAAATCATTAAACAACAATACCCATAAGCTAATTAGACAAATAAACACATCATCAAACCCAAAGAATTGGGGTTTTACCTACACATCAGAAAAACTGAGAAACAATTACCAAAATACATTAGCCATGATCTGGGTAAAGGTTTCCATGTCTTTACAATGGTCCAAATTGAATAAATTCCAAAACCCACTTGCAAATCCTCAAATTTAAGCTTCAAAGTCAACAATTGAAACTCAAAAACTCGGAGAAAAACTCAAACTCTTGAACTAAGGGATTCAGAACTCCTCAATCTTCATTTAAAATTTCAATTTATAGTTGCCCAATTTTTTGCGTGAAAGAACATTGGGTGAAGTAAGTCGCGCATCGCCAAAATAATTGGCTATTCGCCCTTTTTTCCAATTCATCACTGGTTTGCATTGGCCATTAGCTTGTCCTCAAGTAAAACTCAAGTTCAACAGTTCAAATAGGATGTCTCAAATAGTGCTACACAAGACTTAATCATGAATGCACACAACAAGACTCAATTTACTTATGCAGGAATCAATTGTCTACTCAAAGATTCATGTTGTGACACACCATTACCAAAGATTCTTATGCTCGCAATACTTGCTACTTGTGCTATTCTAAATGCCCTCACATAAAAAATGATTCCTTATTCACACAAAAAGGTTAATCAATTAAAGATCAGGAATCAGATGCAATGCTCACACTCAAAAAGAGGAACACAATGCATGTTTTCACCCATAGGCTTGCCCTTATTTTCCAATCGATCTTCGGTCTGGCTCACTCAAGAACAGAAAGGTCTTTCAAAGGCTTGTAATGGGGATGAGTGCAAATGTATGGTCATTTAGGCTTAGTGACTTTTTCCTCATGAGATGAGGTATTTTCAAGGCATTCCCTTCTTTTCCTTTATCAATTCTTTTTCTAGTGCTTCTAAGTCATCTTTTTATTCACCTCCATGGATTGCTTGGAAACCCGATTTCTCTTGAACTTTATACCACAACTTTTTTAATTCTTTTTGAAGGGTTTCCATTATTATGCAACACCATGGGTTAAAGGAGACTTTTCTTGCACTTCTTGACTTCTCCTTTTCCTTTTCATCACACCCCAACTTAGTCTTTTGGCCTAAGTTGGCTATTCGCTAAACCACAACTCAAGAGGATTCTAGGTAGTGGGTCAAGTAAGGTCAAGGGTTCATCAAGGTTCTTCCAATGAAAGGTAAGACTCAAAGGGTGTTTAAAAGAGTTTCACATGCTCACGGGTAGGCCACAAAAGAGGTATATGTCAAATTTGGCTCACACTCTTCAAAAGTTGCCTATGATCATTTCCAGAGCACACCTTTCTAAATCAATCAGACTAACGGGGTAAACTCTAGGTTTATTCATGCATGGTTCAAAGCAAGCTAATGACACAGGCATCGACAGTTATGTCAAACAAGATTACACACTTTTCCTAGTGTACAATGGTCATTACAAGAGAATCGATTCAATAAATGGCAAATCACAATGAGATGCAAAGAGTTCACGTATTGTTTATGCAACATCATTTGGCCTCGTCGTAGCCGTACATTCATGTTCGTTCAATTGAGAGCACTATTCAAGTAATCGTATTGATCGAAATCGAGACTCAAATTTTGGCAAAAGAACAGCCACACTCAACTCACGAGGGGTGGCCAAAAAAATGTCCCAAAAATTCAAAATTTTTGACACAGAACAACCCAAACATATACACAAAACACAACTATCCACACAAAATGTGTGGGCCTCACCCCACCACAAATAAAAATCATTTATCCTCAAATACAAATAAAAGTAGCCGACAATTAAAGTAAAGAAAGAACAAAGAAAAAGGTAAAGAGGGGATCCTGTCTACACGCTTGCTCCATCTGTCGGGGCACAATTTCCTGATGCATTAACAGGAAATTCGACAATGGTTCCCGGATTGTCATTCTGGTTCACATTGTGTTCATTTGTCTTAACTTCTGTAGTGATGTTAGAAGTACCCATTCTATCCACGTCATGGCTCGCCAAAAAAGAATTTATAGCCGTGTAGACTGCACATTTCCATGAAGGAATGGTGGGATCAATGGGGACCCTTATGCTGGAGCTTGTTTTCTTACTTTTTCTTCTTTCTTTTGCCAGTTACGCTATCTTCTCGTCTCTTTTGAAATCTCGTGCTCTTACATGTCGGGGTGGCATGTCTCTCCCTGCGGCCTTTGGTTTAGCCATTTCTGTAAAAGAGTTTAAGACAAGGTTAGACAATATTTAAACAGGTACATGAGAGTCCTGGGTGTAGATTCTCTTTGCCAAGCAAGTTTGCGAAGCGCTTATCTAGCTAGGCTATTTGCTGAAAATGATGTACGAATGATATAAGGGCGCAGGCATAAGGTGAACAAAAGGGTCATTCGGTGAGTCACCGAGTGCGACTTGCAATTTAGGCTGATCGCCTAAAGCCACAGATCACTCGATGCTTACATCATCCAGGTAACGGCGGAATGATGACATTAGGCGAACCGCTGAGCAATTCGACGAGTTTTGTCCATTTCACCGAACAGCCAAACGTGTCTATTTTCAACCAATTTCGCTCAATGTTCACCCCGCAACCCAGATAATGCAATTTAGGCTTAAATAAAACAATTTCAATGAAAACCCATAGAAGTTTCATATTTTCCCCTACGTAATAAAAAACTCAACTCAAAGCACAGTTGAATGGGAGTCCCTCAAACTGCGCGACAGTTACTGAATTATAATCAATAATACATGTAATCCCAGTAATTCAGAGACCCAACAGCGATTTTACACTATCAATCATTATGCAAATAAGTACAATGTTAATATCTTAAACGTTGGGTTCGAGTTACCAACCTTTGATGCCGAATAGATACTAATGAAGTGCTAGGCAGCAATGCAATCAAACTCCAAGCACAATTTAACAGCTAAAATACTCTAAAAGTACAAGAAATAAAAGGTTAGAGTGTAGGTGTGAGTTTGATAGGACGAAGAAGTGAGAGAAAATGAATGAAATAAAACTTTTAAACTTGTGGCTTGCAAAAACCGTCCAGTTTCCGCCCATTTGCAATGTCAGTCAAGTTCACCCATTCACTCGGCAAAGCGCCAAGTGTCGAGTTTCTTCGCCAAATGTGACAGGATCTAGAGCTGATGTGAAGATTCCAATCGACGGTCTACATCGAGATCGCCGACATGGTCGGCGACGCGCCACTAACTTTTTTTACAGACCGCCGAGTTTTACATGATCCAAGCTGACAGTGCCTTGAGTCAGACGGCGGAAAGAGTGGTGTTTGCCGATCTTGTCGGCGATCCGCCAACTGGACCCGTTGCTTGCCTCCATATACTATTTCAATCCTCTCCCTTACTTTATCATGTACAAACAACACACCGTTATTCTACTAGTAATTAGGAAATACTTAAAGTGTTTTGGGTTGCCTCCCAAACAACGCCTTACTTAACGTCATGGCACGATGCACGTCCACCGTTAGACCTCATTCTTGGGGTTAGCCATAGTATCACTATGCAAACCCCCTTGTTGTCTGGGATTGAGATGAGACGAGATGTGACCCATTTGGGTCTCTAATTGCTTGATTGAAATTGAATGAGAGGTGACAGTCAGGCTGAGGGTAGACACGTCTTCTTTCATGCCTTTCAACATTTTGTCTGACCCTTCAACTTTGTTTAGGATAGGTGAGAGCATATCCTCGGACCTACCACCTTCCGAATCCTTGGGCTTCTGACGCTCGTGGGGAGGCACATATCTATCCTTCTCCCCATCCTTCCAATTTGGATTACGGTCCCTCCATTCACTATCTCGATCCTTCCAGCTTTCATTTCTAACCCATCCTTGGTTACCACCCTGCCTTGGGTATTTTGAACGATAGCCCCCGCCTTGGTTAGATAGAAAATTTACTTCCTCGTCATACATAGCTTCAAACTTCATTTCCTCAGGATTCGCACCCCCGACTCCCACAAGATTGACACTACGGGCACCATCCCCCATGACATTTTTGGATAAAATGTCAAGCTGCGTCATGATCTTGGCCATGTTTTGGTCTCTCTTATTGTCCTTTTCAACCTGCTCCTTAGATAGCTGAAATATGACCGGTGAGACTTGGTCTTCGCGGGTGTACCACGCCCTGTTGATGGTTGTCATGCCATAGAGAAGTTGAGCTGCTACTGCATATGGTTGCTGCATTAATCCTCTGGGCGAGAGTTGGTCAGCTACACCTTTGTTTATCGAGTCTAGACTCCGGTAGAAGTATTGAAGGAGCACATTATCAGGTAGACCATGGGTTGGGTATTGTAGCACCAATTTCTTAAAGCAGAGCCAAGTTTCGTGTAGAGGCTCTCCATTCAGATGCTTAAAGCTTTGGATGCTATCCCGAATAGTCTTCATCTTTGAGGGAGGGAAAAATTGCACATTAAATACAATGACCAACTCCTCCCACGAAGTGATCGAGTTACGTGGCAACTCAGCTAGCCACTTGCACGCCTCCCCCATCAACAAAAAAGGGAATAGACTTAATCAAACCGACTCTTGAGAGATTTTTTTGAACGAGAATGGTCCACACACACCTAGGAAGTTTCGAAGGTGCTCATGTGGGTCGTCATGAGCTAATCCACTGAAGAGTCCTTTTAGTTGCAAGAGTTGCAACATGGTGCTCGTTATGTGGAACACCGCATTTCCCTCTACTGGAGGTAGACGAATAGCTCTAACACCTCCGATGAGATGTGGATCATTGATGTTGGGCTCCTGGACATCGTTGAGGTTTCCGATGTCGTCTTGGTGGCCCACCTAGCTATCGTTGCTACCGTTAACACTCATGCTTTCTGAAATATTTACACAATCAACAGAACAAAACTAAAAATTAAGTTAGTAAACTACAACTAAGAAGAACAAAAATTATACTAATCTAAAACTTCTCAAATAACACCACTCCCCGGCAGCGGCGCCATTTTGATGTTTGTCGTAATCAATGACACAACTTCCAATTCAAGTGTCTACGATCGTGCAATAGTATAATAACCCAACAAAGGGTTGGGGTCGTCCCAAGATGGTGGTTTTGAGAATTGATAGAAAAATAAAGTTTAGTTCTAACTAGTCGTAGCTAAAGACATTAACGAGTAAAAACATAGTAAATAAAAGGGGGTGACACAAAGTTTTAAATATCACATAGGGGTTTTGTCACAAATAAATAAAAACAACTAATTAACAATGGAATCTAAGCAATGAGAGGGGGATTCTTGGGATGTGACCAGAATATGGGTTAATCTAAAGTATTGGGTACATGCTTTCGATAGAAAAGTTATAGAGTAATAGTGACTAGGCTAAGCTTTATGTGGAAATAAGTTCTCTCTCGAGTAACTTACCCCATTTCAAATGGGTTCCTCTCGTACACACACTTGCCGCATGAAGGCCAGCCTACGCCTTACCCACTCACTCTCTCGAGCTAAGTGTTAGGATATGGGACTAGGGCTCACCCTCTCAGGCTGAACCTCATGTCGACCCACTCCTTAGGCCATCAATTTAGTGGTGTTAGTTTTACAACCTCTCTCTCGAGCAAGCCGAAAACAAAAAATTAAACTTATATTTGCAACTACAAATTCATTAGATTCATACACAACCACTAAACGAAATCACAATTAAACTACAAATAAACTATCAGCAAGCAAGACCCAACAAATATCTTAACCAATATTCGCTAAATCACACCCCAAGAATTGGGGTTTTTAGCCACACATCAAGAGATATAAATTTATACCCAAATGAGTTTGCATTGAAGAATCTAAGATACCCAACTACAAATCTTGAAGATGAAAACCCTCTTCTCCTTCAAGTCTCCAAAACCCTCTTAGTTAGAGCAAATCGTACTATTCTATTGTGAAAATTAAAATAAATGTTCGACTCCCTTCAAAATTAGTAAAGAGTTTAGAATTTATAGTCTTCGGAAATTAGTGCTGGTGGATCGTTCGGCGAGGTTAGTCAGAACCGCCAATTAGCTCGGCGATTCACCCTTTGGTGTAGTTTGTCGCCTTCTTGCACTAGCCTTCAGCATTGTCGTGCTCTGTGTCTTTGGGCGACATAGTACTGCTTCGCGGAACTATTCGGCGACATGCCGACTGCTCCTTTCATCGCCTTTTTGATCCTGCTCCTTCAGGGCTTCGCGTACTGGAACAAAGGGAAAAGTGTGTCCCTTGGACGAATCACCAAGTGTGCTTAGGCTTCAGCTTCTTCGTTCTTTTTATCCTTTTTATTCCTTTTTGCGCCTCAGTGTCCATGCTTCCACTAAAATTTGAAATACCTGAAACTTAAAGGTTTTTATCATTATTGAGATAAAATAAGCATTCGAGGACACAATTTCTATTAAAATATAGCCCTAACTGAGTCCAATTTGTCGGCTCATCAGCGGTACAAGTTCAAATTCAGTTACAAAGTTACAAATGTAATCTAATTGGTGGTAGGAATAGAGATTGTCGAAAATATTTAGTTAAATTGAAAGGGGTGACAACAAATGTCAGATGGAGGGATTGGTTTGTCAATTAACAACTGAAACAATTATGAATAGAGAGGGTTTCAATAATATTAAGAGAAATTCTCGGGATGTGATCGATTATAAGCTAATTACGCTATATGGGTAATTGAAATTTCATAATATTTTTCTGAATCATTGTGGGCAGGCTAGATTATAAGTGCAATAGTGTTCTCTCGAACAACTATTACGGTTCAAGCGAGTTCTCTCGAACCTCGACAAGCTTTACTTTACAAAAAAGCCCAAAACCTTAATTTATCAACTCTCTCAAGCTAGATAGGTAGAATCGGGTTGAGGATTCACTCTCTCGAGCTGAACCCATTCAACCCAATAATTACAATCATTAAACAAAAGTTTTTGTTCCAAAACCATTTTCTCAAGCAAGCCAAGAACTCTAAGTTAGAATTGCATTTGCAACCACAATTCATGGATTAAAACACATCTAATATTTAAAACCACATTAAAACAACAATTAAATGATTAAACAACAATACCCATAAGCTAATTAGACAAATAAACACATCATCAAACCCAAAGAATTGGGGTTTTACCTACACATAATGACAAGAGAGAAACAATTATCAAATACATTAGCCATGATCTAGGTAAAGGTTTCCATGTCTTTACAATGGTCCAAATTGAATAAATTCCAAAACCCACTTGCAAATCCTCAAATTTAAGCTTCGAAAGCTTCAAAGTCATCAATGGAAACTCAAAAACTCAGAGAAAAACTAAACCTCTTGAACTAAGGGAATCAGAACTCCTCAAACTTCATTTATAATTTCAATCTACATATGCCCAATTTTTTGCGTGAAAGAACATTGGCCGAAGTAAGTCATGCATCGCCAAACCAGTCGGCTATCCGCCCATTTTTCCAATTCATCACCGGTTTGCATTACCCAATTGTCTTCAGGATTCTATGACTTTTTCCTATCAGTGTTGTTGTCGTGGATTCCTTCAGCGAGACGTTGACTGCCCATTCCTATCGCCAAATTGGTTCTTCCCTAGGACTAGCACACTCGAAATTTGGGCGAGCTAAAGAGCCACTCTGCAGTTTGCCTATTACTCTTGGCAATCACTAAGATGACTTTTCTTAACTTCTTTAGCTTGTTTGCTCCTTTTTGCCCGGTAGTGTCCTTGCCTTTCTCCTTAGACTCCATACCTGCAAATCAATAATTTAACATCAGTTTAGAGCATAAATTAGGCAGTCGAGGACACTTAAAGTATCAAAAAACCCCTAAATGAGTAGAAATATCGGATTCATCAACACCCCCAACTTAAACTTTTTCTTGTCCTCAAGGAAAACTCAAGATAAATCAGTTCAACAAGGTTGTTGACAAATAGTGCTTCTTAAGACTCAACATGAATGCACACAAAAGGTTTAAACTACACATGTAATGCTCAATTATGCACTCAAAGATTCAATTTGTGACTCACCATTATCAAGTATACTCAAGCTCACAATGCTTGCTTCAAATGGAAGTTCAAGTTCAACAAAGGTACTCAAATGCCCTCACAACAAAGATGATTCCATATTCACACAAAATTTCTCAAAAATTTAAAGTCCCGGAATAACATACAACTCTCTCAATAAAAAAGATGAGCACATGCATGACTCCACCCATATGCTTGGCCTTATTTTCCAATCAACATTCGTTTCAGCTCACTAAAGATCACAAAGGTCTTTTTAAGGCTTGTAATGGGGCTGAGTGTAAAGGTATGGTAATTTAGGCTTAGTGGCTTCTACCTTCATGAAGTATGGCTTAGAAATCACTTTTTCTCCTTCACTTTCTCATTCAAACATTTTCATAATCCACCCCATTATTCAACTAAACATGAATCACCGGATACTCCAACCCCTTTTTTTTACTATTTCACAAGTTCTCTTTTTCAGTCTTTTTTTTATATCTTCTTTTTCTCTTCTTCTTTTTTTTTTTAAATGGAGGGGTTCTATATTTTTAAAACAATCCATCAAAGGGGGATTTTTCACATTTCTTGACTTTCCTTCTTTTTCGCCACACCCCCAACTTAGGCTTTTGGCCTAAGTTAGCTAATCAAAAGAACCAATACTTCATGAAGGTTATGGGTGATGTGACAAAGATGTCAAAACTGTTCAAGTTTCTTCCAAAGAAAAAGATAGGCTCAAAAGGTTCCAAGCAAGGTTCACACTTCTCAGAAGGTTGGCCAAAAAGAGGTATATTGTCAAATTGGCTCACTCGTCAAAACTTTTTCCTAAGATCATTTCAATTGCTTGATTCACTCAATCAATCGGACAAACAGGGAAAATTCTAGGTGTCATCAAGCACAATGTTCAAGACAACCTCACCACACAAGGCACTGATACAATTATCAAATAAGACTCCACACTTTCTAGATAACGTGCAATGTTCTTCACAAGACACTTAATCGATAATCGGCTAGTCACAACGAGATGCTAAAAGTTCACATATTGCCTACGTAACTTAGTTTGCCTCATCGTAGCCGCATATTCATTTCATTCAATTAAGAGAACTATTCAAGTCATCGGTATTGACCAGAACCGGCACTCAAATTTGCACAAGAACAACCACAATCACACAAAACAAGATGTGGCAAAAATTTTAAAATTGGTTTAAAATCATTTCAACACCGTTTTCAAATTAAAATAATGGGCCACAATCTATCAACAACCACAATCTAACAACCAAGATATATATAAACCAATAAGCTCCAAAGTTCACAAAAACACAATCAAAATCAAATCAATATTCACAAAACAACTCACAAGAGGTACGTATGGAAATACCTTACCCCACCAACAAAATACGCAGTTGTACTCAAATACAACTAAAAATAGACACGGTCTGAAAAGTAACAGAGAAAGAGGTAAGAAGATCATCCTGCCAGGCTAGGCTTGGGTGAAGTCTGCATATTAGTCACTCCCTCTGTCACGGCATCCGTGCCCGGTGTCTCAGCCTCTTTGGTTCCACTGGAGCCTACCATAGAAGTGTCCTGGAACGATGCCTGCCTAGCAATCTCAAACATGGCACCCTCCAAGTCAACCAAATCATCGTAGACTATATCTTCACGAACACCAAGCTGCTTCTCATCTCTCTCCGCCTCGGACTCGTCATCTACATCATCAACCCTAGTATCATCTCCGATCGCAGGAGCCGGAGGAACCTCAAAACATGTTGGAATATAAGTGCTCGGTATGCGAGGAATTGTCACCTTCCCAAATAACATAGTAATATTAGTGGACTTCAGTTGGTCCAGATCCTTTCTCAACTCAGTAATATCAGCCTTCAATGCCTTCACCTCAACTGTAGTCCCCCGGATCTGCTCAGAAGTTGTACCTCTAACAGTAGGGGTATCTAGTGCAAACTTGTGATCCCTCATCTCAGCCCTAGGTGGGGCTAAGGCAGCAACTATAGCCCTCTCTATCATCCTAGGCATAGCAGCCTAAACCTAGGAGGCACGCACATCGGCTGAATGAGCCAGATGGCCCATTTTGTACAATATGGCCTTGGTGATAAAGGGTCGAGAGGTAGAAACACCAGAAGAATAAGATCTAGTAGGAGGGGGTGCAACAGATGTACTAGGGGTCTCAGAAGTAGAAGGTCCACAAGTAGTTGAAGTCCCACTAGCCTGAGGGGGCATAATTGCCTCTGTCGTCTACATGTCAACGTCAACTTTCGGGGAAGTATCCACTGGTGCTGCCCTCTTCCTATTCGTCCCGTAAATACTCAGCCTCAATATGTTAGATGTCACTAGAGGAGGTGGGTGTCATCTCCACATCCATCTTCCCATCTTTAGGAACACGGGCCTGTCTTCACAATTTGGTGATCAACAACGGGAATGGGAGTGAGGCTTGTCTCTGCTTGGCGCTCATGGCCATCTCCTGCTCGATCAACAACCCAAATTCAGCTTCTGGTGAGCAATGATAGACCATAGACAGGGTGCCTTTAGGTGTTTGAGGGTGGACTCATTTTGGGATGGCATAATAGTGCTATTGAAGAACCCGAACAAGTATCTAGCGTCAATATTCAGGTCCTTTTTCTCTATTGGTGCACCTATCTCTAGCCACCTCAGGGTGATATCAGATATAAGGGGTGCCAGGCAACCTTTAAGGTCCTCCAAAGTCTTCTTCTGGACCAAGTCAATGTACTTGTGCATGATATCCAATGAGCACCCCAGGACAATGTTAGTATCTGAGTAGCGATATTTAACTTTCTTGCCATGAACCATCACGAATTTCACCGGTTTGAAGGCACTGCCTTTTCTTTCCCCTTCGGCACTAGCTCACCATAGGCTGAATAGAACTCCCAGACCCAATTGGGAATGTAGGGGCCCTTGGGTTTTGTAAATATCTCAAACTTATGGAACTTGATAGTGTTCGACACCTCTGGGTATTGTCCACCACACCATCAGTAGACAATCTCTTTTTTTGTAAGATGGTCCTCAAACCCGCGACCTTTAATAGATTAAGTGACCGGGGAGGAGAACCATGTATTGGTGGTGCCAGGACCATTGTCTATGCTGGAGTAGCAGATGGAGGAGGAGGCACTCGGTTCCTAGATGGATCATTCAAAGCTTTGGAGCGTAACTCTACTCTCCTGGCCTGTAGTAGCTCATCATTCTCAAGTTCGGAGATAGAAGCATGAGAGTCATGCTGAGACTCATCCTCACTGTGTGAGGTGGTGAGGTAGGTGGCGTCAAACCCCTCAGTATTTAATCTTGCCTCCTTAGGTGTCAAAACCACAGGCGGCTTGCCCTTGCCTTTTCCTCCCTTTGGAGGTAGTTTTGTCACTTTCGCCCAGGACGTTGCTGCATCCTTATTAATCGTAATCCCACATGCCCTCTTCCGGGATAGTATGTCACTACCAGCTACCTTGGGTCTAGCCATGCCTGCAAAATAATGTGAAAAACATTAGAAAAATTTCATAAAAAAATGCTGTGTGAAGACTCGCTTAACCGATCAGCGAGTCCCCAAACCATTTTGGAGAACCAAGTCAGGCTCGCCGAAAGTTCCAAAACAGAGAGTTCAAAAATCAAAGCTAGTCGGCGATGTCCAGGGTCATTCAGCTGATTGCCGACACCATTCGGTGAACAAGAGGGAGCTCTCCAAATGTTACAGAATGATTTAAGGAAATAGGGGCATAGAAGGGTGATTAAGAAGCACATTCGATGAGTCGCCGAGTTCACTCGGTGAGGTCAGGCATATCGTCAAAAGTTACAGAATATAAACTCACAATTTAGAGAAATCAAGCGCGATCCAGGGGACATTTGGTGAACCGCAAAACCCTTCGGTGACCTCGACCCAGCTCACCAACTGGCCCAACGTGCCAATCTTTCACCTCGTACTTCAAATGAAGCCCGCAGCCCCTGAAATCAAAATCAAACACTTACACTATGAAATTAAAGTAGGACCCATACTACCCATGCCTTCGGGGTACTCAGACTTCCCCTGATTTGGTCAAAATTGGCCAATTGACGTATGTTTTCATTAAGAATGATGTCAACTGCTCTATCATTGGGCATAGTTTGACAATTAGCAAGATTCAGGAATACTTAGACTTCACCTCGCTAGACCCATGACATATACAACACAACCAACAAATTTAAACTCATTTTCAACAAGCAACGACATGAGAAATTATGATTTAAGGCCAATTAATTACGATTTCATTTAAGATTAGGCAAACAAATTACAGCACGATGATCAACACGAAAATACCCACAAATATCAACAACAAAACATCAATTTGCATTTGATTTCAACCAACAATAATGTTTGGGGTTCAGAAAACCAACCTTTATGCCCAAAAAAAGTAGAAATGCTAGGAAGAAAAGTAATTCAATAATTTGTCCTGAGCAATGATCCAAAACACAACGAGAATAAAAATGCAAGCATATAAAAAGCTAAAATTGGTGTGAGAGTACAGAAGTTAAAAAAGTCAGAAAATGAAGGATTTTTGTATTTAAAATCGTCTGGCCCTTTTAAAATTGTTTAGTTCGCGCGCCAGTCTGTGAGGTAAGTCGGGTCCACCGACTAAGTCGGCGATGCACCGAATGGTTTTTTGGCTCGCCGAGTTTTAGAAAACTCCCAGCAATTTGGGAGTTCAGACGGCGGAGAAAGTCAAGCTTGCCGACCTGTTCGGCGAGTCGCCGAGTGAGCTTTTGGCTTGCATTGTTTTAGAGAATTCACCATCAAGCTGGGTGGTTCAAACGGTAGTCCAAATCAGGCACGCCTTGTTTAATGTGTCACCGATTGGACTATTAGTGTGCCTACTGCTCTTTTTCAAACACTTTCAGCTTTTCAACCTATAAAATCAACACCCGTTATTCAAAAATAACATTTAAAAACATCAAAAACTTGGGTTGCCTCCTAAGAAGCGTCTTATTTAATGTTGTGGCATGACAGAAATATCAATTGTAGCTTCATTTTTGGGATTTTCCATCGTGTTACTAGGCAACCCCCATTTTGGCCTTGGGTTCAAATGAGACTAAATTTGACCCATTAGCCAATTTCTTAATAGAGAATGAGTGAGACGTCACCATCTAATTTAGAGTTGAGACATCCTCCTTCATCTCTTTCAACACTTTGTCCGACCCATCTACCTTATTGAGAATACGTGCAAGCATGTCTTCTGTACGGAAGTTCTCCGAGTCAGCTCTTTGCTCTTTTAGGCTTTTGGCGTTCATGAGGTGGGATGTATATTTCCTTCTCACCATCCCTTTCCTTCCAAGTAGCATTACTGTCACACCATTCCCTAACACGATCTCTGCATCCATCATCTCTATTATAACCCAGATTTCTACCAGGCCCTGGATAGTTTGAACGAAACCCTTCTACTTGATTTGCAAGGAAGTTTACTTCCTCATTGTACAACGCCTCAAATTGTGCATCTTCAGGGTTTAGTCCACCAATACCCACATCATTTACACTCTTCAACCAACTACCCATCACATTTTTCAACAATAAAATCAGTTGGGTCATTATTTTGGCCATATTTTTGTCTCTCTCTTTATCCTTCTCGATCTACTCTTTCGTCATCCTAAAAGTGAGAAGAGACACTTGGTCCTCATGAGTGTACAATGCTCTATTGATCATTGTCATGCCATCAAGGAGTTGAGACACTACTTCATAAGGCAGTTGCATTATACCTCCAAGAAAAAGTTGATCAACAATACATTTGTTCACTGAGTCAAGACTCCTATATAAGTATTGTAATAATATGTTGGTTGGCAGTCCGTGAGTCGGAAATGGAAGGACCAACTTCTGAAATCTCAGCTAGGTCTCGTGGATTGGTTAACCCTCCAAGCGTTTGAAACCTTAGATACTATCTCTAAGCGTCATCATCTTTGAAAGGGGAAATAATCTCACATGGAATGTTGTGGTAAGCTCATCCCAAGTGGTGATGGAGTTCTTCGGTAAATCAACTAACCATTTGGTAGCTTCACCCATCAAAGAGAATGGGAACAACCGTAGATGGACTTATTCTTGTGATATGTTCTTGAACGAGAACATACCACATATGTCCACGAAGTTCCGAATATACTCATGGGGGTCTTCATGGGCCAGCCCTCCATATAGTCCTTTCATTTGGAGGAGTTGTAGTATTGTGCTAGTAACATGGAAGACATCATTCCCCTCAAAAGGAGGTAGACGTATTGCACTAACACCACCCAATTGAATTGGGTAATTCACATTCTTCAGATTTTCGATATCGCCTTAGTGGCCAACTTGGCTACCATTACTCTCGTTCACACTCATTTCTTCCTCTATTCAAAACAAGCCACCAAAAACACAAAACAAAGTAAGTCGATTCAACAACACAAAAATATTAAAACTCAAACTTCCTCATTAGAATTCTAAACACCACTCCCCGGTAGCAGCGCCATTTTTTTTATAGACTCTCAACCACACCTCATTAATCACTAGGTGGGGGCGATCGTAATCTAGTATAAAACCGAATGAAGAGTTGGGGTCGAACCCACAGGGAGGGGTTTAAGTTCGAATTTGGTTACGAAGTTACAAATGTAATCTAATTGGTGGTAGGAATAGAGATTGTCAAAAACATTTAGTTAAATTGAAAGGGGTCACAACAAATGTCTGATGGTGTAACACCCAGTATTCTAGACAGACAGAAATGTAGATTTCAGAAGTTGCAGGCACCACCAACTGGGCCACCTACGGGTAGGTTGACCTACGGGCGGTAGGGTGGGTCCGTGGACGATCACATGCAGCTCCACCCTAGAACCTAGACAAAATTTAGCCAAGTCTAGACCTACCGACAGTACCACAGTCCGTGGTCCATACCGTGTTTCGATCTCATCATTTATGTTCTTGATCATTGCATTCAGTTAGCTCAGTATTCAGTATAATTTAATGTTTACATTCAGTTCATATTATATCATTGTTCCTATTGCTTTGTTCAGTTATGTTATGTTTTTCAGCTTTATCCTATCATGCATGCTCAGTACCTTTCAAGTACTGACGCATACACTGAGCTATATCTTCTTGTGATGTAGGTTCAAGTCCTCAACATTCAGATCACACATAGATCAGTTCCCGATCTCCAGTTAAGCACTATCAGTGGTGAGTCCTCATTTTTCAAGGACGAGTGACATGTTTTCTATTCAGTATTTCTTTGTTTTAGTTTCAGTCTTGCTAGATTTAGCTGGGGGGATGTCCCAACATCTCTAGTCAGTTACTTAGAGGCTTATTTTAGACATAACTAGATTCAGTTTTAGATTTGAGTTTGTCTTTTAGTTGTTATTGAACTCTCAGTCTTTTATATATTCAGACTTAGAATGGGTTTTTGCCATCATTTCACTTTATATCATGTTTAAGCTTCCACACAATATTTCTACTTTTAGGAAAGCTTTAAGTATGCTTATGATATGTCATTTCAGGGTTAGCTTGGGTCACTCGTTATCCTAGGTCCCGTCTTACGTCAATGGGGTAGCCTCGAGGCATCACAAACTTGGTATGAGAGCCCTAGGTTCAAGAGTCCTAGGATGTCTAAAGAGCCGCACTAAGTAGAGTCCCTTTCATGAGTGTGACACTTGCCACGCCTATGAGGGGAGGCTACAAAATGTTTTAGGAAAAACTTCAGTTTCTTGATATTCTTATCATGCATGAGTATGATCTCCCATTTTCTAACTCGGTGTTATGCATTTTCAGATTATGCCTCCTCGTAGAGCTTACACAAGGAATACGAATGCCTGCAATGCTAACGCAACTCATCTAGTCCCAGACCATGAGGTTTCGAATGTTGAGTTTCAGAACGCCATTCAACTTTTGGCCCAGAGTGTAGCCAACAAGAACAATTAGCAGGTTCTATTTCCTGCAAATGCTAGTGATGGAGCAATGGAAGCTACGGTCTGTGACTTTGTTAGGATTAATCTGCCTGAGTTTCTAGGGTCGCATGTTCGTGAGGAACCTCCAAACATTATTTATGAGGTCAAGAAGATCTTTGGAGTAGTGCAAGTGGCTGGGAATGATAGAGTGGAGTTGGCGTCCTACTAGCTCAAGGATATAACTCACATTTGGTTCACTCTATGGAAAGAAAATAGGGGTGAGAATGCAGCTCCTATGACTTGGGAGTGTTTTACCGGAGCTTTACTGTACAGGTTCTTTCTGAGGGAGTTGAAAGAGGGAAAAGCTCAGGATTTCATGAATTTGAGACGATGTTCTATAACAGTCCAAGAGTATGGACTTAAGTTCACCCAGCTCTCTAGGTATTCTCCACATATGGTTGCCGATCCTAGGGCGCAGATGAGTAAGTTCCTATTTGGAGTATCTTACTTGGTGAAAACAGAGTGAAAAATGTGATACTGTGAGAGGATATGAATATCTCTAGGCTTATGACTCATGCTCACTGGTTGAGGGAGATAATCTTAGAGAACTAGCTAAGGAAAACAAAAAGGCTAGGACATTAATCTATGATTACTCTCAGTAGGGGTGGTGGAAATCGCTCAGAGTTTCAGCAAAGTCTTTAGCTCCAGCACGTTCATCAGCTAGTGTTCCATCCTCTAGGCTTCGACATGATTAGAAAGGTAGGGCATCAGGCTCTAAGTATCACTGGAGTGTTTCAGTTACCAAAACCTACCAAACTTGTCCAAAGTGCGGTAAGAACCATCCAGGCGAGTGTCTTCTAGGAAAGGATGGATGTTTTGGGTATGGTTAGACTGGTCACAGGTTGAGGGATTGCCCTTCTTCTAAACAGGAACAAGGATGTAACAATAGTAGGGCTCAGTCTACAACTTCAGAAGCACCAGCAGGTCGCCCAACTCAGCAGGGTACTTCATGTTGTACAGGTGGCGGTCAACGCCAAAACAGGTTGTATGCTCTCCAAGCTCTCAAGGATTAGGAAGATTCTCCTGATGTAGTTACTAGTATGTTGCGAGTCTTTCATTTAGATGTTTATCCTTTGTTAGATCCAGAGGCTACTCTTTCCTTTGTAAATCCATATATAGAAGTGAACTTCGGTGTCAGTCCAAAAACTCTCTCAGAACCCTTCTCAGTCTCTACTCCAATCAGTGACCAACTCATAACTACACGAGTACACATAAATTTCCCTATCACAGTCTCTCAGAAAGTCACCTCAGCAGATCTTGTAAAGTTAGAAATGGTATACTTTGATATCATTCTAGATATGGATTGGTTACATCCGTATTATGCCTCAGTCGATTATAGAACGAGGATCCTTCATTTTCAGTTTCCCGATGAGCCAATCTTAGAATGGAAGGGTAGTAGCTCAGTGCCTATGGGTCGATTCATTTCCTACCTTAAGGCCAGAAAGGTGATCCCTGTCATCTAGTTTCGGTTAAGGAATCAAGCTCTAAAACCTTAACTATTGAGTCAGTTCTAGTATTTCCCCGTGGGGTGCACCAGTGTTGTTCGTTAAAAAGAAAGATGGGTCTCTCAGGATGTGAATTGATTATCGACAGTTGAACAAAGTCACAATCAAGAATAAGTACCATATCCCTAGGATTGAAGACTTGTTCGACCAACTTCAGGGTGATAGTCAATACTCAAAGATAGACCTTAGATCCAATTATCATCCGCTCAGAGTCAGAGATAGTGAAATTTTGAAACAGTCTTCAGAACCCGGTATGGTCATTATGAATTTGTAGTTTTGTCATTTGGCCTAACCAATGCTCCTGCAGCTTTCATAGATTTGATGAACAGGGTGTTTAGGCAATATTTGGACTTGTTCGTTATCATCCAAAAAGATGATATCCTCATTTCCTCTAAGTATGAGGAAGAACATGCGACTCATTTGAGGGTTGTCCGGTAAACTCTCAAAGATCGCCAGTTATTCACTAAGTTTAGAAAATGTGAGTTTTGGTTACAATCAATTGCTTTTATTGGGCATATAATGTCTAGTGAAGGGATCCGAGTGGATTCTAACAAAATAGAGGCAGTGAAACAATGTCCCAGACCTACCTCTCCTACAGATATCAGAAGTTTCGTGGGTTTGGATGGTTATTACTGAAGGTTTGTAGAAGGATTTTCATTTATAGCTTTGCCACAGACTAAGTTAACTTAGAAAAAGGTTAAGTTTCAGTGGTCAGATGAGTGTGAGAAGAGCTTCGCATAACTTAAAACTAGGTTGACTACCACTCTTGTTTTGACTCTACCAGAAGGTTCAGACAGTTATATGATCTATTGTGATGCATCCAGAGTCGTCCTAGGTTGTGTGTTGAAGCATCGAGGTAAGCTTATAGCTTATGCTTCTAGACATCTTAAGATGAATGAGAAGAACTATTCAACTCATGACCTAGATCTTGCAGCCGTAGTATTTTCCCTTAAGATTTGGAGACATTACTTGAATGGTCTTCACGTAGATGTGTTCACAGACCATAAGAGCCTTCAGTTTGTGTTCACCCAGAAAGAGTTGCATCTTCACCAGAGGAGATGGCATGAATTCCTAAAAGATTATGATATGAACGTGTTTTACCATCCTGGTAAGGCCAATGTAGTAGCTGATGCTCTTAGCATTAATCTATGGGTAGTGTACCACATGTTGAAGATGAAAGGAAAGAACTAGCAAAAGATGTTCACTGGCTTGCTTGCTTAAGAGTTTGTCTTATGAGAATATCAGATGGTGGGGTAAAAGTCTAGAATGGGTTAGAATCTTTGTTGGGAGCGAAGGTTAAGGAGAAACACGACAGTGTCTGTCATGACCTAGGGGTACCCCTTAGATGTAACATGGTGCACTCAACCCTGAAGGGTCTCATACAAGCCCCTTAGAATACCATACCATAAGATAATAGAAATGATGCGGAAACTTTATAACTTTTTCCATACAATCGAAGTATTTATAAAAAGCAAGCGAAAGTCTAAAACACTTTGTCTCAAACCATCTTAAATCATCTTGAATATATCTTTAGGACACAGCCCATTCAAATGTCTAAAATAACAAAGAAAAGATATAAAGGAAAGGTGATCACATCCTCGATGCTATGAGGACTCACCAAGTCTTCTACTCCTTGCTCTACTAGAAACCTAGCCAGATAAATGGAACTAAATATCACCGGACCCTACATTTGATAAGAATGTAGGCAAGAGTATGCATTAGTACAAAATATACTAAATATGATGGCTAGCATATATCATCCACATAAGTATATGAGAGGCATCAGTCAAGATAAGACATATACCATAATCATAAGAGACGATAACATGAGTCATAACATAAGAGACAATCATCATAAAACGTAGGCTATAAGCATAAGAGATAACAACATAATCATATGCATTATCTCCAACATAGACATAATATAAGCATTAGTCATCATAAGGAATAGTCCATATACATAGTCCATACTTAGGCCTTCATATCATAAGAGAACCACTTCATAAGTAACCTCCAAGTATACTTGTGCAATGCATGGATAAGACCTCATAATCCCATCCATGCTAAGTCTCACCTTTGGCCACCATAATCATTTTTACCATCTTGACCTCATCCTTAGCTTATTTCTCATAGACAAGGGAATCTATCACCTTTAGTCACATATGCATTGGAATGGACTTTCAAGCTATAATTCAAACTAAGCACATATCATAAGCATAATCCATAAGTATATTCACTACATAGATCATTATAACATAAGAGGAACATATCATAACTACCCTCAAATCATACTTGTGCAATGCATGAATAAGATCCCATAATGCCATCCATGCTAAGTAAATCTTCTTGAGTAACCATAATTCATAATTCATAATCTTGTTGTTGGAATTAGCCTTAACCAACATAGACCATGTGATCTTAACATGGAATCCGGTGTCTATCCCACACCAAAAAGGGGTTGTTCTACTTGCCTAAGGTAGAACCATACTCTTAGCTTAGGTGAATCCAATAGTTAAGTAACCTACAAGGGCACATAGTTAATGGGATAAGTAGATTGCTAGTAGAAACACAGACTCAACTATGGTAGAAGGTTTCCATCTCATGAGATACATACTTTGGTAACCCGGACTCAACTAGCGTAGAAGGAATCCATTTGGAAAGACGGACTCAACTAGAGTAAAAGCATTCCTTGGAAGCCGGAGTCAACTAGTGTAGAAGCTTCCATCTCATATACAATATTCACTCGGTGCTAAGAATAATTCCCATTGAGTTCATATTAAGTCTTGACTTAAGTTTATTTTTATGGAAGAATTTCTTCGCACTCAATCAAACATAACTCATATTATAGCTCATTAGATCATACGTGAGAATATCCTTTCACCATCCACGTCTTCATATAGATTCATTAGGTGAGACTAGTCTACCAACCTTAGAATCATCATATTGTGAGGAAACCATTCACATCATATCATGTTCATACATAGGTTTATATATGTAAATAACCTTTCAACAACACAACAACTAGAACATGAGCATAGTTACTTTACTCTCAAAGTGTTCTTAAAGCATGTACCTAACCTTCATAAAACATGTCTAATATCATATCTTGCCCTTTCAAAGTCAAAGCTCATATCAAATCAACACATCTAGATGACTACATTAGACATGGATATAATCATAATTCGAGTAGTTCAATTACTTCAAGCATAATCTCATACTTCACCTCCTTGATGTTCAAACTTACTTTCGATCATCACACTTAGGGTTCAAGCACCAGACATGGATATCATCCTAACTCATGCTATTCTATCACTTCATCCATTCAAACATTCATGAGGTAGATTAGGTGGGTAAAGTCCTTCCACAAAAATTCTATCTAATGGTCTACCATCATTATATAAGCTTCACAATCAAAGCTTTAACATTAATAATTCAACATATTAGCTTTTACCGTCTAGTCCCTAGAAATCACATTCATACTACAAGCCTTACTCTCAAGCAATACTTCACATGGTCATCATATATGCCTAATTCTCAAGACAATCTAACCACATGCTTCATTCTTAAGCAATTTTAGTTATATATCATCATATAAACTCAATCTCAACACTACTAATCATGATTTATCATATAAGCCCTAATCTAATCAATTCATGTCTACAAGATTTACCTTTAAGCAATTCATATCTAGGTGTTCTAATCTCAAGCAATTAATAAAGAAATTAATCAATCTTAGAAGGTCAGATCTAAGCCCTCAATTTTCCCTTTCATGGCATAAAACCAACTATATCAATTTCACCCTATAATCTTAGGCTAATCAATAATACATGTATAATCATACTAAAAACATGTAATTACATCATAAACAATCATAATCCACTGAATTGGATCAATACCGATAACATTAGAAGAAACCTTAACTAGAATTGGGGAATTCTTCTTCTAAATCGGGGAAATCATGGGGGCTTCATGGATGAAAGGGGTCCATGAATGAATAAGTCATCATACCTTGATTATAAAGCCTAGCAAGCTTGAAACAATGGAGTCCTGACTTGACCTAGCTTGACCCTCTTCTTCTTCTTCTTCTTCTTCTTCTTCTTCTTCTTTTTCTTCTTTGAGTTTTCTAGTGAGAGAATTTTTGGAGAGAATGAACTTTGGGAATTATTTTGGGTTTTGGAATAAATGACTTAATTGGGTCAGTTTTAGGGTTAAAATGACTTATATAGAGGTCCTAGGCTTGGGCAAAATGACATATCTTTGAGTTAAAACATTTGGGAAAAGACCCAAGAAGTTCTCTGACTAGAAGCTGCTAAAATGGCATGAAGGACGCCTTTACGGATCATCATCATCACCATGGCCCGTCAAACAGGTCATGAAGAATTTTTAGCCTGCTAGTTCTTCACTATTTTGGGGATAATTTTTTACTCCGAGATGGGAATTGGGAAAACTCGGTGGCGTTGGAAAGAGGACTCACATACCTTTAATTCAATAGGTCATGGACCACCTAATTCATTTTTATCTAATAGATATGATCATTTGAAGTTGACCCTACACTCTAAGTCTAAAGAAAACCCTTCAGGGACGACTTCACGATCCGTATGGGGCTTTACAGACCGTTGTGATGCCCTTGGCCCTTGACCTATAGCCTAGCTTGCCACCCCTTAACCCCTAAAAATCTAAATTATAACCACGGCCCCTCCCACCGCCTGTGGTGGCCTTCACGAGTTGTCTAGTGGCTCGTGGGGAGGGTCCCTATTTTTGGGCAGCCTTGTGTAGCTATTGCCTCACGACTACGAGTGGTCCCAAGATCCGTGGTGACCACCACGAGCCGTCTAGGCTCTCGTGGGAGGTAGGTAGCCTTCTTTAGCTACTTCCTAGGCATCATGGGCTCCACCACAAGCTGTGGTGCCCTTCATGACTCATATGGGCACTCGTCGAGGGTGCCAAGGCCCAATTATCTAGTTCATGCCTAGCACTTAGCCCGTTGCTTTGTATACTAGATTCCGAGGTTTTACAATGACCCTATATTGCTTCAATTGAAGGGTGCAGTTCATCAGCAGAAAGTTGAGGTTTTCTCCTAAGGCAGAGATGGTGTGCTTCGATACCAAGTCGTTTATGTGTCCCTAAGGTGGGTGAGTTGAGATAGAAGATCCTTTCAGAAACACATAACTCCAGATATTCTATTCATACAGGCGCCACTAATATGTACCGTGATTTGCGGGAAGACTTTTGGTGGAATGGCATGAAAATGGATATAGCAGATTTTGTGGCTAAGTGCCCTAATTGTCAGCAAGTGAAGATAGAACATTAGAAGCCAGGAGGTATGACTCAAGAGATTAACATTACTATATGGAAGTGGGAGGTGATAAACATGGACTTCTTTATAGGTTTACCCCGTACTCACAGGCAGCCTGACTTCATTTGGGTGATAGTAGACAGAGTTACTAAGTCAGCTCATTTTTTGGCTATCAAGACTATAGATTCGGCGGAGGACTACGCCAAGCTTTACACTAATGAGATAGTCAGGTTGCATGGGGTTCCTTTGTTTATCATCTCAAATAGAGGTCCTCAATTTACCTCTCATTTTAGGAAGTCATTTCAGAAAGGTCTTAGTACGCATGTTAACCTCAGCACAACATTTCATCCACAGACGGATTGTCAGGCAAAGCGTACAATTCAGACCTTAGAGGACATGTTAAGAGCTTGTGTGATATACTTCAAGGGTAGTTGGGATAATCACCTTCCTCTCATAGAGTTCGCCTACAATAACAGCTAGCATTCCATCATTCAGATGGCCCCGTATGAGGAATTGTATGGGCGTAGATGTAGATCTCTAGTTGGTTAGTTTGAAGTAGGTGAAGCGGCCTTGATAGGGCCGGATTTGGTTCATGATGTTATGGAAAAAGTTCAGCTCATCAGAGATAGACTTAAGACAGCCCAGAGTCACCAGAAGTCCAATGCAGATGTAAGGAGAAGGGACTTGGAGTAACAAATTGATGAGTGGGTTTTCCTGAAAGTGTCACCTATGAAGGGGGTGATGAGATTTGGCAAGAAAGGGAAGCTCAGTCCTACACATGTAGGCCCTTACAGGATCTTGAAAAGAGTCCGTAAAGTGGCCTATGAGTTAGAGCTGTCAGCAAAAGTAGTAGCAGTGCATCCGGTCTTTCACATTTCATTGTTGAAGAAGTGTGTGGGTGATCCAACATCTATAGTACCAGTGGAAAGTGTGGCTATGAAGGATAGTCTCACTTATGAGGATGTGCCTGTTGAGATTCTTGATCGTCAGGTTCGAAGGTTGAGAAACAAAGAAGTCACTTCAGTTAAGGTTTTGTGGAGGAGTCAATCCGTAGATGGAGCTACTTGGGAAGCAGAAGCATCCATGAAAGCCAAGTATCCTCATATCTTTCCTTCTGATTCTATTTCAGCTTAAGGTAATAGTTCCTCTTCAGTCGTTCAGTTACTCATGCATAAATTCAGTCTTAGTATTTTGTTCCTTCAATTAGTCTTGCATTTTTCAGCGCATTTTCATGTTCTTGGAACTTAGTTCAATGAAATTTCAGTTTCCAGTAATTAGTGGTATGGTTTGCATCTCTTTCCCTCCATATTAAGCTACTTTAGTCATCATTCGAGGACAAATGTTCCCAAAAGGGAGATAATGTATCACCCCGTATTCTAGACAAACCCCAAATGCAGATTTCAAAAGTTGTAGGCGCCACCAACGGACCGTAGGTGGGGTCTATGGACGGTCACAGAAAAAATTTAGCCGAGTATGGACCTACGCCAGGACCTATAGACCGTAGGTAGGACTACTGTCCGTGGTTCAGATCTGCCCCCCCCCCCCCATTCCATCTCTCTGAAGCCAAACGACATCGTGCCAGGATGGACCGTCGGTGGCTTCGGCAGATTTTATGAGCAAAGGGGGAGAAGGCATCCACCAAACCCTCTCCAAGAACGCAACAAGGTTTCCTCCTGTTCTAGCCCCGAAATCAAAAGATTTCTCCATGAAATTCGTCACCAGGTATGTGGGATTTCACTAGTGGGTTCCTTTCACCCATTAGGTCCCGATAATTCAATTAGATTCTTTATTCTTTATATTATGTTTAGACCTAGGGTTTCTAGAAATTTAGAAATTTTTTGCATTTTAGTTGTTATAGTGTCCTTAATCATATTATCATGTTTTCGTAACATTGTTGCTTAGTTCCTTGCATGAAACTCAGAACCCTAGTTGTGTAGATTCATTTAGTTCATGAAATACACTTGCTAGGTCATTTTATTCAGATATACATGCCCCAACTAAGAATGTTTCATTATCAGTACATTAATGTTGCATTTTCAGTTGGCATGTCAGTATTTTGAGCTATTCAGTATTACAGGAATTCAGTTATAATGTGTTACTTATATATTCAGTCGGGAATAGGCTTAATATCAAGTTGACTAGGGTCAGTCACCCTCATAGTCCCAGAACTACGTGACCTGATAGATTAAGTCCTCTCTGTGGGCATAATATATAGTGATCACGCCAGTCATGTCTTTATACCCCTGGCAAGGTATACTAGGTCCTCTCGATGAGGCGTAAACATCGAACTCCATAGATAGCTCGCATGGTTTTATGTCGGTTAATAGTAGATCCCACAGTCAGATTCTAGTGCATTGATCACCAGGTTACCAGTTATAGTTCAATATTCGGTCTCATCATGTTATGTACTTGGTCATTGCATTCAGTTAACTCAGTATTTTGTATAATTCAGTATTTACATTCATTTCTGATTTTATCATTGCTACTATTACTTTCTTCAGTTATGTTATGTTGTTAAGCTTTATCCTATCCATCATGATCAGTACCTTTCAAGTACTGACGTATACTATGCGCTACATCTTCTCGTGATATAGGTTCAGGTCCTCAGCATTCAGATCACGCATAGATTGATTCGTGATCTCCAATTCAGCAATATCAGTTGCGAGTCATCATTCTTCGAGGACGAGTGACATGTTTTCTCTTCAGTCTTTCTTTGTTTTAGTTTCAGTTTTGCTAGAATTAGCTGGGGGCGTGTCCCAATATCTCTAATCAGTCAGAGGCTTATTTGAGACATAGTTAGATTCAATTTTGGATTTGAGTTTGATCATTCAGTTGTTATTGAACTCTCAATCTTTTATATATTCAGACATAAAATGGGTATTCCCCATCATTTCACTTTATATCATGTTTAAGCTTCTGCACAATATTTCTATTTTCAGTAAATCTTTAAGTATGCTTGTGATATGCTAGTTCAGGGTTAGCTTGGGGTCACTCATCATCCTATGTCCCATGTTACTTCAAGGAGCTATCCTCGGGGAGTGACAGATAGGGGATTGGTTTGTCAATTAACAACTGAAACAATTATGAAAAACAGGGGGTTTCAAAAATATTAAGAGGAATTCTCGGGATGTGATCGATTATAAGCTAATTACGCTATATGGGTAATTGAAATTTAATAATAATTTGTTGAATCATTGTGGGTAGGATATACTATAAGTGCAATAATTTTCTCTCGAACAACTATTACGGTTCAGGCGAGTTCTCTCAAACCTCGATCAACTTTACACTACAAAACATCCCAAAACCTTAATTTATCCACTCTCTCGAGCTGGATAGGTAGAATCGGGTTAAGGATTCACTCTTTCGATCTGAACCCATATCAACCTAATAACTACAATTATTAATCGAAAGCTTTGGTTCCAAACCCACTTTCTCAAGCAAGTGAAGAACTCTAAGTTAGAATTGCATGTGCACCAACAATTAATGGATTAAAACACAGCTAATGATTTAACCCACATTAAAACAACAATTTAATCATTAATAAACAATACCCATAAGCTAATTAGACAAATAAACACATGATCACACCTAAAAATTTGGGGTTTTAGCTACACATCATAAAAAGAGAGAAACACTTACCAAATACATTAGCCATGATCTAGGTAAAGGTTTACAATGGTATAAATTGAATAAATTTCAAAACCCACTTGCAAATCCTCAAATTTAAGCTTCAAAGTCTACATTGGAAACTCAAAACCTTAGAGAAAAACTCAAACTCTCGAATTCTAGGAATTAGAACTCCTGAAACTTCATTTAAAATGTCACTTTGTAGTTTCCCAATTTATGGCCTGAAAGACCATTGGGCGAAGTAAGTCGCTCCTCGCCTAACCAGTCGGCAATCCTCCCTTTACTCCAATTCATTTCCGGTTTGCGTTGGCCATTTGGCTTTAGGATTCTGTTACTTTACGCGATCAGGGTTATTGTCGCGGAGTCGTTCGACAATACGCCGACTACCAATTCATGTCGCCAAATTGGTTCTTCCCCAAGGCTGGCACACTTGAACTTTGGGTGAGCTAAAGAGCCACTCAATGGTTCACCGAGTTGTCTTGGTGATCAACAAGATCACTTTTCTTCACTTCTTCAGCTTGTTTGCTCCTTTTTGCCCTGTAGTGTCATTGCCTTGCTTCTTAAACTTCATACATGCAAATCAATACTTTAACATCAGTCTAGAGCATAAATTAGGCATTTGAGGACACCTAAACTTTAAAACAAAGCCCTAAATAATTCGAAATCTCGGATTCATCATTCTTTTGGCGATTTGGTTTAGGAATTTAGTCTTCGATTCGGCTAGCTTTTGTTGGAGATTATCTATTATAAATAGGAATTCATTAATTCTTGGGGCCTTACTTAATATTGGGAAGCCTAAGTATTTCTCGATGGAACGGTTATATCTAATATCTAGTTCTTGGGAGATAAGTTTTTAATTCATAATTATTATATTGGATTTTAATTTCTTGTTTGAGTAAGCATAGATGCTGGAATGGTTTGAACAACTCTCACTTTTTCTTTATATATTGTTGATCAATGAGGACATTGAGTGCATTTATTTTTCGTATTGACCTTTTTTCATCACCGTAGTTATGCAAGGTCTATTTCTTGTATGTGTTTGAAGTTACTTCAGCAATAAGAAGTAACTTTGTTGGAGCAACTAGAGTTGGTAGGTACCTTTTAGTGGAAATGCTTCATGAAGGAGTGCACATGTTATGAACTTGACTTACAAGAATATTCAATTTTATGGTTTATGTGAGGCAAGGGAAACTTGTAAATGCTCACAATTGTGTTATGGTTGTGTTATGTTTAATTGTTCAGACAGAGTATGAATTTTTTTGTATGCTTGAAGAAGGAAGTCTAGAGATGATTTGACTAATTATGTTTGTTATGAGAAGTGCCATGTGGTTTTGTGATTGGCATACTAATATTTACATTATTAGGATTAAAATCATGTTGTTGAAATGAACTATGTTGCAGCTTATCTTTGTTAGGTAAGTCACCAAATATTGGTGACTTACGAAGATTTAAACATACAAGGCATATGCATTCCAATATTTGTTTACTTTTGCATTTGTTAACATAACTAGTTGTTGCAATCAGTAATATGAGGCTCAATGATATAAGATATTGGACACACATGCATTGTGTCAAAGATTTTAGACTGGTGAACGAATTACGAGAAAGCAAAAGAAGCTCATATATTTGAGTGTTTAATGTATTCAAAATTAAAAGAAGTTCAAACACCTGTGCATTATTAGTGAGAAATGAGATATTTGAAGATGTAGAGTTATAAGGTAGATATCCTCAGTTTTGAGTTAATGAATGATTTTGGTATTTTATCAACTTATTAGACTCTTATTCATGAATTATTGTTATATTTTATTGCTAATGATGGGGATTTTAGTCCCTTGTTCTCTTGTGTGAAGAATTTCATTGAAAATTAAGATTGAAAGATCTCACACAAAATGTCAATGAAATACACATGTGAGGAACCGGTGTCCAACATAAATTTACATACATTCTGCAGGATTAACGCTGGCCAAAAGAGAAAGAAACTGCCCAAAAGAACTGGAGCCCAATGGAAAATGATTGGCATTCCACCGGTCCAAATGCAGACATCACTAGGTTGGAATGAATTGAGTTGGTACAACAACCGGTACTAGACACTCTGCCGTACTAGACACTCTGCCGATGAAACGCAATTGAGAAGTGGATGTTCAAGCACAAAATCAAGCTTGATGTTGAAGATACTTCCTTTGGAATATTCCAAAGACAAAATAGAGATATGTGTTATTAAGTGCTCTTATCTTCTTCCCAATTGGAAATAATTCCATAGATATTTCAAAGTAGAAGATAAAGGGTAGAAATTATAGAGCTTTTACTTGCTCAAGAAGATAACTCAAATTAGTACATCTTCAAGCTTAGATTAAACTTTGGTTACTGATTATGCATGAAATGGAGCTTTCCTTTATTGTTATAATCTTTATTTCTTCATTTATAAGTTGCTAAATTTCTAGCTAGTGGTGTGTGTGGAAGATGTTGGTGTAAATCTTAATGGGTAGTGATTAAATAGTTCTAAAATCGAATGTATTGCATGGATCTAGTTTTGTCTTGTTGTTTTGATCTAAAAATAAATGGTTGCAAATATTTGTTGAACTCTCTTGCACTATTTTAGTTTAAGAATGCAAAATAGAGTTCGGTAAGACTTCATTAGTGAGAACATAAAAGTTTGTCATAGTATTAGAGTTAGAGATAGTCGTATATGATATAATTTCTCATTTAAGGATATAGCTAGAGATAGTCTAGCTCAGTCAAGAAATGTTTGTTATTTTGTTTTCTTGGTCTTGGGAGTCCGAGGAACTCAAGATATATATATCCATGGGTTTGAGAAAATATTGGATATAGTATGGACAAAAGGCTATCCATGTATCAATTGATTTGGAATTGATTAATCATTACCTATTAAATTGAAACAACATTACTAATGCACACACTAGTCATTTCCATCTTGTTGAAGTCTTTGTTTAGTTGACATCTTGATCATTCTACTTGAAATGCAAATTGAAAATTGTGATCCCTTATATTCTCACTTGAAGATTTTGTGCTTGTCAATATTTGATTGACAATCAATTAGAACATAATCTTTTTTGCCAGTTCTTGTTATTCGACCCCGACTTCTAAGTTGGGTATTCTTTACCAAACGACCGCCTATACCTCAATTGGATGGTATAGTTGTGCATTATCAATAAAAAGCTTTGTTGCGAGGGACTGACTAGCGATTGATTTTAGTTGTTTTTCGATTAAAACATTCATGCACCTATTTTCTTTTTTACTTTTTGTAATGTTTTTATTGTTTTGAGATAGCTGAAATGATGAACCACATCAATGACAATTAATGTGTATTGAGTTTGTAAATGATGAGGAGGAACCCTCGGGGCATGGTGTACTAGGAGCCATTAACCAACCACCCATTGTAAGGAATGTATCCTTTCATATTACAAGTATAATGCTACACCTTCTTTAGATTAAGGGTATTTTTTGTGGAAAGGTGAGTGAGGATGTTAACTGATGTGTCGTGGAGTTATGACACTTTTTATCACGATCGAACCGATTGGGTAATGCGAGAACCTAATCTAACACCTAGATAGGAGAACTATTACACCCAATTTTAATAACATGTAATACAAAAGTGAACAAATACAAATTAACACCCTATTTAAATATGGAATACCCTCAAACTTGATTAAAATAAAATACACTGAACATCCCAAAGAAATAGTCTAAACAGGTACAAGAGCTTCCAAGAGAATACAAGATTTGAAATTAATACGACACAACTCTGACAATAAGGGAACAGAGGTAGAAACTTCCGAAGATCATCTTCGTCTTAATCTAAGAAACGTCACTGACCTTACAACCATACTATGCCAAGTGGCATAGCAAGAGTAGTATCAATACAAACAACACGTACTTGTAGGAATCATCGGTTAACCCGAATCCACAAAATAATATCATACAAATAATCAAGACACGTGAATTTTGGAGTTATAATTATGACCCAATCGTTCAATCACTCTATTTCTACCAAGTAATACACCCTTTCTAACTCTTACGTTCTATCTCAAGTCACCCCACCTCCTTCTGCTATCAACTCTGCCTTTTATGCCATTCCACCCTTATATCTGATCATAACCTAACCCTTCAATCCCATAAGTTTTTTTGAAACCACTCATTCTACCCACACCAGAATTACTCTACTCATTCCATTCATATATCAAAATTCACCCCTAGTTCTGTTCAAATGTGTACTACTTACCCTCAGGCTCTCATGCCCACACCCTGGTCTCGACACATCTTTCATGTACCTCAGACCATCCAAGGATCCCTAAAGACGTCAGCTACAATGTTTAACATACATTCTCGATCTTTACAAGAACCTCATAAGCACCTAACACAATACTCGGTCACTCATAGACCAGCATGTAACAATCTCATTATGAATAAGTAAACTCGGTTCACTTATGGAATCTACACACAAACAATCACATATTCCAAGAGTTGTACTCAAGCCAACTATTAGTAATTTGTACCGGCCTAGTACTTGATCCAACCATATAGATAACATGTACCAGGCATGGTACCCGAGCCAACAGAATATGTACCAGTAGTGGTATCTGATCCAACTAAAATATACCATATACCAACCATGGTACTCGATCCAATCATTACTATGTACTAGGGGTGGCGCCCGAGCCAACCGTTAGTGTATATGAGGCGCGGTACTCAAGCTAAGCGACAATCACACATCACAATCACATACATCAAATCACATTTGTATACCCACGTAAACACATTCATTTCATGAGATTCACAGAAACTAATATTTCAGTTTATACTCCTTCAATTTACCTCACAATACATTATACATATAATACTAATGAAACAGTTAGCAAGCACATACAACATAAATGGAAAACAAAACAACCACCACATGTTCAAAAGATTCTTCCCAGACCATTTTAAGCTCATAATTTGAATACCTCATTCACCACACCTATGATTACACCCAACAATCATCATAATGTTAACATTATCTAATCAAGTCCATTACCATCTTAAATAACCAGAACCATGCGCTTATCTACCCACAATGTATGCCCGAAGGACTTACATGCAATCTCCCGACAACTTATAAGGTATTATAAAAATGTTGAACTACTTAGTTAAGTCTATCCTACTTGAACACCAAATAACTACTATAGAGTTTGAAACACGAATTTTTGGCTCCATGGGGGGAAATCTTGACATATGTAGGTCAGAATTTCGTGGGTTTTAACCCTCCTTGTAGTGAAATCCCTCATCTCAACTGTTCCCAAGCTTGGAGTAACCTTCATCCTTTTCCTACTAAAGAGGAGTAAAATTATAATAAATTTTGTTTTATAGAGTTTGATCGCATCAACCCCACTATAGCGGTCATGCACCCGCTATAGAGGGGGCACAATAACAGGTATATTCTCACTATGGTGGGCTGAAATCAGCCCATATCAAATTCAAATTCAAAAAATTTTATCGTGTCATTCCAATTTAATTTGGCAACATATTTTGAAATTTTTTTGGAGTTCCACATGAGATGCCCTTCGAATAACGATGGAATATGTCATTATAGTAGATATTAATTTACCCATCATTCGTTCCTGAATATTATTAAGATGAAAGGAAGGAAAATCTGGTTGCCTAATACTGTCGCCTAATTTGATAGTGTCTAGAGAGAATTTAAGCCTATGCAAACCATAGAAAATTATAATCCTTTGAATATCTAAGTACATCGGAGCCTTGCAAATAACTAGGTTAGAGAAATTACCCAAACAAAACAATAAAAAATTTTCCCTCCCACCAACCTGGACCCCTCTGTAGTGGGATGTTCCCTCCATAGCAGCATGACAAGACTTATAAATCATAATAAGGGGGGAGAGGAATGGGTTTCTCACCCATTCTCTCCACTTTTACTCCAAGAACTTACTTTCATTCTCAATCACTGGGGTCGTATCCCAAGGGAGTGGTTTTGAGAATTGATAGAAAAATAAAATTAAGCTCTAACTAGTCGTAGCTAAAGACATTAACGAACAAAAACATGGTAAATTAAAGAGGGTGACATGAAAGTGTCAAATATCACTACAAAAAAAGTGATTATCAAGGACAAATAATTTTGTCATTAATAAATCATATTTCGTCACTAAAAAGCCTGTGTGACGAAAAAAAATTCGTCAAGCAGTCATCCCTAAATGTGCGTCTCTAAAATTATTCAAATACGATTTAGTGCTTCATCGCTAAAAGTATTATATTAACTACAAAAAGAAGAATCGTCACCAAATGAATAATTATTTGTAACAAATTTATTTGTCATAAAAGGTATAATTTGTTTGTGGTTAATAGTATCTTTTGTGACTAAAAACGTTATTATTACTGACAAAATTGTATTGTTGCTAATTAATTAGTTCAAACAGTGACGACATTAATTGTCTCTAAAGTTATATTTATTTCGTAGTTGAACAAATGTAATTTCGTCACTAATGACTACTTTTTATATACAAAAATAAATTTGTCCTTAAATGTATAAATTAGGGACAAATTTATTATTCTAAAAAAGGGTAATAATTTTGTGGTTAAATCTATTCATTTTGTCAGTAAAAGTATTGTTTTTACCGACAACATATATTGTCACTATAAATTATCATGATTAGTGACAATTATAATTGTCATAAAATAAAAAATTAATTCGTATTCAATAAAAAAGAGGATATTGGGACAAATATATTTTTGTCACTAAATGTAGTCAACTTATGTCAAATTTATTTATTTTGTGACAAAAATATTTTTTCTTAAAAAGCTTGATTTAGTCGTTGCTAAATGTTACCTTTAATGACGAAATCTTTTGTCACTCATTGCATTCATTGATGACATTTAATTAATTTATATTAGTGAAATTTTTTAAATTATAGAAATGCATAAATTAAAAATTAAATAATAAAACATGCTAGATAATAATGAAATCTGTCTATTACAATTAAAAACAACTAAAATAGCTTAAGGTACTTTAACAAGCTACATGAACCAAAGTAAAATATGTCTAATAACAAGAAAATCTAACTGAAATAGAAGAAATATTACTCCTAAACAAAGACAGAGAAGTAGAAATTTCTTCCAAAGTATCAATAATATGGTGATACTTGTATTGCATTAGTCTTGATTCAATTCTCACCTTTTATACCTGTGTAAAAGAGAGAAAAGAAATTCATAAGAGTTAATAAAAAGTAGAATCTGTAACATAATATGATTTTTCATATGTTGTAATGTCCTGTTTTATAACCACTGCAAAAATAAATCTTATAGAATGTGAAGCTATATATTAGCTATACATTTGCTACGATAAATCTCTCTATTTGTTTCAGGGCTGAGACTTAACATATTTTAACTATATGAAATGTTTAAGCTTCTAAACTCACATCTCATAATTCAAAGAATGAATTTTTTTATTCTTCTATCCTACAATAAGATAGACATTCCTGCTGATATCTTTTTCTCCAAACCTGTCGACTACCACATTATCTGGTAATTAACTAGTTGAATTTGCCTTCACAAAGTAACACACCTCCAAGACAACTCTATGGAGTAATATCAACTTTAACAATAACAAGAGTCTAAGGGGAATGTGTGACAACACCAGAGCATACAATAGCCCAAATGAAAGAAAACATGACAACTTTAAAGGGGATCACTGATTGTATGATATGGAATGCAAATGCAGTGGCAAAGTATCTATGGAATATAGCCAACATGCTGATAACCTTTGAGTAAAATGGGTGAAAAGTGTGTGTATAAAGGGGACTGATTGGTGGCAATATACACCTAGCAAGACAGTTGTTGGTAATGGATACTGTGAAAATGGATGGCTCAAGGCATTAGGGAAATAGTGAACTGCACCAGTGAAACTAGTCTGCTCAAACATGTTGTCATTGTAATCTTACTCTTTTTCAGAGAGCCACATTGAAAGGGCAATTAAAGAATGATGGAGAGCCTCAACGCCTTTTCCTTTAGGAAATAAAAATGGTGCAAGATCGCGGTATGCCAACATTCTATTAAGGACAGACTTAACACAAATTGGAACAAATATAGCTTCAGTATCTCCTTGTACTTGCTGGTTAAGATCATACTGAATTTTCTAACCTAACCCCTATCTAACAAGGTGGTCTACGATCATTAAATCACTAGAAACAGGAGCAAGCTCTATGTTACCGCTAAACGATAAACCTAGGGGCGAAGTCTCCAATCAAGCCGTAACTTTTCAACAACAGATGCAAAAACATACTCTTTCAAATCAAAGTGGGTAGACTAGGATGAAGTTTAATGTACAGTTGTTTCAAACAAATTCATGAGATAATTTATTGATCTTCTTTTCTTTTTCATATCATCTGCTTTAAATTTGCTGTGAAGACTTGATGGGATAGAAAAATATATTATGGCTATCAATTATCATACAATAGATCTTTCGCTTTGCTGGATCTTTTGTCTAGAGAAATGTAATTACTCCTATCAAAATTTTAAAATCAAGAATGACTTCGGGAGAAAGAAAATTTCTTAGTATAAGCTCATTTTACCATAAATTCCAAACTCTTCAAAAATTAAAGTTCTTGCTATGACACTCGAACTCTTTACAAATGTTCGATCCTCCAAAAGTAGTGCATTTTTCGAAGATTCGATACATCTGTATTAATATTTCTAGAGACTCCGAGCAACATAGGTTCTTAATATAAGATCATCTTACCATAAATTCATTCACCACCGTTTGGTATTTACTATTTGTACCCATCTTTCAAACAAAACTAAGCAGTAACATTAATGGCAACTCAAAAGAGTTAAAAGATTGTATTTTTGCAGTAGTTTTGATCAACCCATAAGAATAAGATTGAATTTTTCCTTTTAGATTCATGAAAGAATGAAAAAAATGGAAGTTAGTAGTAAGTGCGAGAAAGAAGCTATAAGAAGAGAAGGTGAATTAAGGATTCGTTAACAAAAGAAGAGCAAGTCAGACTCAGAATGTTGAAATGAGAGGAAGAAATCAGAACGCTATGCCAATGATATTGGAAATAATGTATGGCTCCTTCACACTTCTAATAGTATGTTTTCTCTTTCTACACTAAAACTACACATGTCATATGAGTTTTAAGTTATTTTTCATGTGAGGTTTGAATTAAACCATTTAGCACCAACGGTATTACAACATTAACAAAGATTAACACACAATTTTATTCTATTCTAAATTCTAATCATGATTTTGCTTCCAACAGCTATACTGAATTATATATCTAGCACTACCAATCATACATCTAAAGGACTATCGCACTACTAGTAGAGTACAAAAGTATTCCAGTAAGCATATGAACAACTTCCTTCCAATTATATGGCTAAGATATTAGAAACCTTTTGGAATATCTCCTAACTGTAAAAATGTTAGTTCTATGTGCTATTGATTTCCCTAAGAATACAAAACTTTGTTATCAAGAATTAAGGAAAACCAAACTATATCATCACTAAATGACCAGATACACCCAAAGCAAGGAGTAAGAGATTGAGAAGGATAAGAATTGCAGCTCTACAATATTGATATTCTATTTCCATGTTCTGAAAATCTATGAAGTAGTGTAAAAATGAGGAATCTTCTCTTTATCTCTACTTAGCTACTTGCAATGTTTCCCCTCTTTAAGGTATGATAGCCTTTTTTTTCTACACTACGTCCAGTAAGATTAGGACGTACCTAGGGCGTAAAGTATATGGCATGTTCAATACTAACTTTTTTTCTTGACCTAAGGTATTAACGTATTAATATGATATAAATAAAATACTTGATATAAACTATAACTTTTGAAACTGGACTTTATGTTGGCGAAATAAAAATATACCTAAAGTTGGCATTCTTATGGAGCTCCGTCTTTGTTGCATCATAAAAGAATATGCAAAGTTAGATACTAAATGCTACATATTTATATATTTCATAAAAAAAAGTAAGCAAAAATTATCACATAAGTTTGTGTTACTTCTAACCTGTTAGAAGGCGATGAGCGAGCAAAACAATGCATTTTCCTAAACATTTCCTCTTGGCGTGCCACAATAGTATTCAATTGAGAGTTCAATGTTTCTATTTGAGATTGCTGATCTTGTATTTGAGACTGCTAGTCTTGTATTTGAAATAGTACTGAGGTTTTATTAGTAAAAAAAATAAAAACAGTATAACTTACAAGTTCAGCACGAGCCGCTACAAATGCTTTTGATCCCATGAAATGATTATATTTAAGCTTAGTTCGATTGACTTTGTTTATGTCAAATCGTTTCTACAAAGAAAATATAAATATCATAACTTTAATAATAACGAGAATAACATGAATTTAAATTACCTTATGCTTTGGATCGATCCACATGTCACAAAGTCTATTCCAATTTTTTGGGGTCAACTTTGGCACTTCAATTTTACGAGCTTCTTCCTCTGAGTGTGTACTTTCAAACAATTGTTTTAACTTGTAGCGCCATTGTCGGCTTCTGTTTTTCAGAATATCCTCATAGCTATCTTTCACGTAATGCTCGTCCAAATTAATCTCAAACCTCTCCTAATTATTTGTTTTTGAAGAAACATACAAAATGATCAAAATCCCTTTCATATTAAAATAATAATCATCAAAGCTACTAACATACTAATTAGCTTCAAAGTGAAGTTTCCTTAGAAAGGCATAGATTGCAGTTCAAAAAAATTCTTTGCACTAATAAACGTTGCTCTTAACAGCAAATCTACATACCTAAAGTCACTATTTCCTATTCCCAGCGAGGTAATGTTACAATTTGATAAGTTAAGGAGAGACTTTCTATGAAAAGAGAAAAAATAAAAAATTTCATCATATCATGTGGCTCCACATCACTCTTTCTGAATATCTTGGAAGCCTAGGTATCAGAAACATATATCAGGACATAATAGAGCCCTTCTAATGAAACGACTATGGAGGTTCAATAATGAAGATGGGTGCTCTCCGGAAAGAAGCGGTTTTTGCAAAACCTAAAATACTATCACATTGGTCCACTAATGTATTCATATCTCCATATGGTATTGGTCCATAGAAGAGCATAACAAAGCTACGGGATATTTATTAACCAGCAATGCAGCTACAAAAGAAGATAATGACATTCACATTAAAATGGTGTAAACAGAACTGTATAGAGGAAGTAGAGGAGTTGGTTGATTTCCTAGGTACTTTGTAAAGTTTAGATTTGAATCTCACTCCCTTGTAACATGTTTTTGGTGGTAGCCAGCAGTCCTAATGATGAAGAATACAATAGTACTAATTCTCAAAAAAAAATTGGAAAGAAAAATGGTCAAGGAACACTACTCTACAAAGTAACTTTCCTACTCTCTTCTCAATAGCCTCTAATTCAGACACTATTATCTCCTAGAACAGAAAAAATAATGCCAGGGCACCATTGTTCAAAATTGAATTTCCAAGACCGGGAACTAGATAGTTTGCTACAATTACTATCCAATCTGGATTGTTGCTCCCTTAATGATCACAACCCATATAGAATCCAATGGGATATGATGACAAATGGACAATACACAATAAAAGAATGGTATTCGTTATGATGTGCTCACAATTATATGATAGAGAAGTAGCCTTAGAAGCTTATTTGGCATACCAAA